>OZ007501.1:114538717-114708717 GCA_963931805.1 Microdon myrmicae
TATCCTCAAGGAGTCGTTTTTCAAACAGCAAGGCGGTCGGGTCGCCTGCCATCCCCCGTACCGACGCCGGTACGGCGTGAAAACTAACACTTCGATTTCAGTTCGTCCAAAAATATTAAATTCGTTCTTTTGCAGATCGACCCTATAAATTGTATCAATCAAAATTTCGCTGCGTTTCGGAATTAAGTGCGAGTAATTATTAAATGTGACTTCCCGTAAAAATAAATCTGTAAAAAAATACAACAAAATAAATATATGTACATCAATAAAATCCGAATAAGAACTATTTGAACTAATAAACCAAAGTGTTTCATTTACTGTGCAGTGAAGCTTGTGTATCTTACTTGCTCCCCGCGGACGTTGTGTTGTGGGCTCTTGTTTCGTTTTTCTTTTAGCTTTATGGGTTGGTGGTAGAACTCGCGTCAATGCCGGCGCCATGACCACAAACCCCATAGTACCCCCTCGACTTGCCCCTGCCAAAAAGCACCAGGAGCGCTGTGGGTTTTTGAACATCCACAACATGTCTCGGGCGGAGTGCCTTCAGCTTTAAGAGGCTGATTTCAGCGCCTGTGTCCACGATTAGGCAATCAGTCTTTACGGCCAATGTCCAAAAGCGGTTGGACAATCGTGACCTGGGTTGGCGAAAACAGAGAACAGCTTTAGCTGGGTTGCGACTTTAGTGCGGTCGGGTTGGGGTTTCCCGAGTTTCTTTTTTTTTTTAATTAAATTCCGCTCTTTAGTGGAACGGCATACTTATGATTAATCAGATCCCGAGGCAAAGTGGACAAATCGGAATTCGTAATATGGATAACAAGTTCATTGGTTACATACCAAACGCGAACATATATAAAGTTGTCAAGAAGAATGTTTCCTAAGAATGTTTTAGCCTCCTCATTCTCTGAAAACGACATTGATGAACTCCGTATAAGTGCGATACGACACTTATAGGCTTGGGACGCAAACGACCCCAGATCCATATTCCAAGATGCTAGACGATATAATGGAACGATATCCTCATTGCCGTAGTCAACGTAAAACACATGGAAAGATCCACTGCCAAAACATTCAAGAACTTGTGCCCTGTGCCAGTTGCCATCTGTGAATTGCGACAAAACTATTTCCAGCACTAATGGCGGAGTCTTCAGTTTCGAAACTCCGGGAATTTCTAGATCGCTCCAAGACAGTTGATTGCTGCTTCCTTTTTTGAATTGGGCATAAAATGAACATTCGGAAACAATGTAAGTTGGTATAATTTGGATTCTACTGCCCTCGACAGGGTATTCCATGCGAACACAAATCTGCGTATTAGCTGGTTGGGTGTCTCTACTCACTCATGAGTAACTGTTTGCAGTTGCGCTTTTCATTCTTTGAATGGTCCATGACGGCCTTCAGCGGATCACTAGTCTGGCGCTGTTCTGTTGTCTGAAATGACTTTGCAAACTCAGAATGGTCTGAGCGTCTCGTAAAGAGTTCCTTCTCGACAGTCTGGATAACGGATCCTGATTCGTTACTATATTTTGAACGTTCGACTTCGCATTCACTTGCATTTGCCCAATTTTATGGATAAGTAGCGATTTCTTCTCTAGTCCAACCGGCCACCGAAGTACTCATGAATAACTGTTTGCAGTTGCGCTCTTCATCCTTTGGATGGTCCATGCCTTCAGTAAATTACTAGTCTGCCGCTGTTCTGTTGTCTGAAATGACTTTGCAAACTCAGAATGGTCTGAGCGTCTCTGTTACGTGGTAACCTCCCCCATCCACATTAGCCCACCGAGCGGGGAAAAGGAATACATTTTATTTAAATTAATCTACGTGTTTAAAGTTGTCCAAGGGTAAAGGAAAACATACAGCCCACCATCCACATTTTGGATTGGCATTCGTTGCAAGCAAATGCACGAACCTACATTCGTTAGGTTGTGGATTCCGAGGAAACAGTTGCGGCGGGTTTCTCTTCGGAGAGGTGGCGAAAAATGGGGAGAGTGTGTAGAGGTAGAGTCATAATAATAGCGCGCGCTGATTAAAAAGGAACAAAGGAAAAAATTGAAAAAGTAAAACGATACGAGAAAGTTTCGGTTAACGAGAAGAAGTCATAAATAAATAAAAGCTAAAAACAGTGTAAAGACGTTATGTATATAGTATTAAAATAAGTTAAATCTTTGTTTGAATAAAACACGTTATATGTAAAGTATTATTTAATAAATTGAATATTTGTTCATGTCGGAACCGTTATCTTTGTTCATTGTTCGTGCTTGAACTACCTCAAAGATTGGAACCGGGAGCCGGTGAATCTTGGCTCGGCAGCGATTTATCAAGCGATGCAGCTGCGTAACCTGTGATGGAGAGAGCCACTGGATCCCCGTGCGCGGACTGATGATAAAGATAGAACCCAGGTAAACAGTGAATATTCCTAACTTTCCATCCACAGGAATTTAAAGGCTATTCGGTGACAGGTGGGTGTTGATTGGAAGCCGTTGTGTAAACGTCGCCCCAACGCCACAACGGTTGCGGTACATTACAATTGGCATTACCCCTATACGCTTTCGTTGCAAGCGAAACCAAATCAACCCCGAAATCGTCATGCTCTCCGCTGCAATTTTCCCATTCTCCTTGAGTCAATGGACTGTTGAGTAAATTCGTAAATTCGTTTATTCACCTTAATGGACGGGGAAATGGGAAGATGATGATGAGTGCGCGATCGAAAATGAGCGATCATGAAGGAGTACACGTTGCCTGGGTAGGTGTGGGTCATGAGTGCCCGTAAGTAAGCTGCCGAGGAGAGTCGAATAATATTCGTCAGAATCAGTGGTTGTCATCGAAGTACAACTTGTGTCGTGTAGAAAGAAAAAAGAAAACTACGTGTTAAATTAAAGAAAGTAATTAATAAAACCAAAAAGTACTTGTGTTACATTACCTGAATGGAACTATAAAATAAAACAGGAGTAAAATGTAAAACGAACAGAAAAAAAACGACGTGTTAAATTAACTAAATACGTGTGCTACATTACAAGAATGTAACTATAAAAAAAAACAAAAGTTAAATGAGAAATTAAGAACCAACAAATTACCAAATGTGTTTTTAATTCAAACCCGTGTCCAGTCCAAACCGAGGTAGTGTCCGGTAAGCAGCAAAGTGTTACGTGCCACCACCATCATTTGACAATTTGTATTTATAATATAATTTTGTTTTAATATGGTCTGATGGTAAGGTGGTGGAAGAGTTGCGCGATCCACAAGTGAGTGTTCGAACACGCCCCGATTCGGGTGTGGATCGTGCAACTCTTCGAGTTCGAATTCGGTTTTCGAAGTGGAAGTTGATGGAGAGGGAGAGAAAGAAAAAGAGAAATTTTAATTCCGTTTGTTTTGTTTTTGTTTTCTCGATACTGCGGATTGGAGGCAAAGGATTATCATTGAATACGGTGAATGTGAAGAAACACAGTTTTTAAGAAAAGTCAGAAAGGAGGGAAAGTGCAACGTCCCGTTGAGATTTGATTGAAAAGTGGTGAAGGAGTAATTAAATTAAATTAAATTAAATTAAATTAAATTAAATTACAAGGAAGTAAAAGAAAGTACAAATTAATAAAGTTAAGAACGCGTCCAAGTCATTTGTTTGAATTTGAGTTGGCAGGAGACACTGGCGAGCAACTGGGACTGCCGTCATAACGAAAGCTGGCTGTTCCGAACGTCGTTGGACTTTAAATATTGGAGAGTTCGGGTAAGGCCCCTTACAAGCAATTAAATAGGTTCCGGCAAAACGAGGGAGGTTGTGCGCAACAGCAACGGGCAACCACTGGCGTTCTGAAGCGGGAAGCAGTTGGACAGCCTGCAGCCACTGGTCGCAGACAGTATATGCACCTTTCCATCTGTTGCATACCACTCGGAGTAAAACCACAACAAATACAAACTTTTCCAGAATATTTTCCATAGACGAAGACCGCACAAAGTGCGCAACAGGCAGCCGCTCTACATCCTCACCACGAACTCCATACGCTGCAGGTAGAGACCGGCCACAAAGGATTTTCACATGAGTACCCTCAGCAAATATATATATATATTTACAATTATATTGAGTGCAGAAAAAGTGTTACACAAAAAAAAAAAAAAAAGTTACACACTGAAGATCGTAAATGTACATTAGCAAGATCCTCTGTTGATTGTTCCTTTGTGTTTCCTCTTTTGATCCTAAGTCAGGAAAGATAAAGAAAGGAAATGGCGCTGACAAAAAGGCTATGCGGACAAAAGGATATATCCTTCGATCGGCACGAAAAGAGTCTTCGTTCGGGGAGACGAAGGAAAAAAGGAGGGAATTGGATGCAAGGCACTGGCCGAGAATGTCACGGGGTAAATGCTGAGCGTGAAACGATTAAATTAAATTAAGAGGTCAAACTAAGTTCAATCACCTCATATTCGGTTCCGGTGTGTGTGCTAAGTGAAACGATTAAACATTGGTTAAATTAAGCGAATAAGAGGTTCAACTAGGTGATCTCGGGGGAGATACACATCGTGATGTTGCATAATAAACCCCACAGCCTAACTCTAAAGCTATGGTATTAAAATAGAAATTACAAGTATAAGCATTAACATTCCATTGTGAATTTGCACTTACTGTTAGCAATGACACGCACCTGCATTGTTGAGTTGCCATTCGTCGAGCACACAATACTAGCGAAGAAGGTTCGAAAGTTAACGAAGAACGGTGAATGGAGAGAGAGAGTGAACCTCAGTCAGAAGTATAAATTCAGATCTCCTCCACGAAAGAGGTAGCTTTAATTTTTGATCGCGCGAAGCGAATAATTTAGTTTTCTTTTTTATGTTAACCTTTTTTTGTTGTTTTTAATTACTGTCTAAAATAAGTTTTTGGTTGAAATGTTTGTTAAATAAATACGTCTACGAATAACGCTTATGTTAAAGGAGAAGTTCCGTTTATTTTTGCTGTTTGAGTAGAGTTTCGTTCGTTTTTTCTGTTGGATTACTGGGTACCTGAGGAGCACGCCCACGAGAACAGGAAAGGATGTGTGGCGGCTCTTGCGAACGCCACTACTTACCTGCTTACCTACCACCAGGTAACCCCCTTTTCATAAGCGTTCGGCTCCGATAAATCGTGTACTTACCTGCATTGGCATTTCGAAAAACCACAACGTCGGCTGATACGAAAAGTGTATCAGAAATAACAGGCATTCTCCCCCAATGGAAATACTTAAAATACCTAAAGCACGACATGAAGACCAAGCGCAACGTAGTTGCAAGAAGCATGAAACTCTATGTTGTAAGCAAACATGGGACACCTGGACATCGATCTGGTAAAAACAACAACCAACGATTTGATGTAGCAGAATACCATCCAACACATTATGCGGTTGGTCAAGCCCGCGAGTAGTTCCCAGAATTACCAAGCAGGCGCGCAAGAAACGAAACCCACAACGCATGCCCTTAAAAGGACACATCTCAACCAATACAAATACGAGAGATACAACGCATGCCCGCGTAACCGCATCAAGTCGCACGTATAAGCATTACGGGCGATCCTTAGTATGAATATGTACCAATGATCGAACCACACACAAGAGCGCCCACCACTGTGCAGATAACGAATAATGTACACACAGGCAGGGGTACGGTGTGGCGACCAACATGGATGACGGCTCGTGCGATGACTTCCATGGCCGGGGCAATGGTGTGATCACCTCCGTGGTTGTGTGAGAGATCGCGTCAAAGAAGGGGACTCCGCATGAATTGGTTCACGGAGAGAGTGTTGTCGCTGCGTTGGTGTGCAGAATCAACCCCCAGGGAATCAGAGCACATCAGGGGTCAGTCGGCAACCAACAACCGTCAGTGGACGAGATACGTGTACATCGGGGAATTAAAGCAGTCTTGTTATGAACAGCGTGTACATCGATATTAAAACAGTTTTTTATATGTAACGTGGACAGACGTTAATTAAATCAGTTTTGTTATATACAACGTCTACAGCCGTTAATTAAAACGCGTGTACATCAGTTAATGAAAACAGTTTGTCATTAATTAAATCAGTTTTGTTATATACAACGTGTTGGCGATGCATACTTCCCGGCGCACAAGCACTCGACACCGGCACACAAAACACTCAGCATCGACACACAACCACTGGGCACCAGCGCACAAGCACTCGACGTCGGCGCACAAGCACTCAAGAAGGAGGAGCATGGCAGACAGCTGTATACCAGTCGCTCAACAGGAAACGAGTGATTTATCGAAACCAAGCGAACAAGGAGACAGCTGCTGGCAATAAAAGGCGAGCGCGGCGCTGAAGCAGTGGGAGTCGTCGAAGGAACTCCTAATGAAAAGGTCTTGTTCAAGACCAGCAGTATAAAGGGATCGAACAGAAAAACAAATAATAAAATATCAAATAAATAGTAATACCGCGTTTTGCTAGTCTAGTCTAATTGGGTCGTTTTTTCACTTTCGTACCATAGGGATTTGTACTGGGCAAGACTAAAACGCCCGTTTCATCCAGAGAAGAGTCCGGCTCTGGAGGTACAATCCCTCGAATTGACAAGAGCATCGTTGGCCGGCCAGTGCCGGAAAAATACAGTCCGCTAAGGCAAAACTGTTTTGGACGTCGCTGAAGAAAGCGCCGTTCGCGATTAGGTTTAGCCTTTTGTTGTTTCGTTTCAGCAACATTTTTGGTCCTTTGAGCCGGATCTCGGCGATAAGACGACGATGCCGATAACGAGATCGGCTAAGGCGAAGAGGACGCTGCCGTTCCCTACGGGAGGACAAGGAGCAAGCGCCACAGGAGAAGAATCTCCCACACGACTTGGAGGAGAATATGATGGACCTGTCGGAGCGCTCGCCAGAAGAAGGGGATCAGCGCACGTGACCGAAGAGACGATGAAGATGCCGATAACGAGATCGGCCGAAGCAAGGGGGATCCAATCCGAACCCCACACCCCCAGGCGGGGGACCAAGTTAACGTACGAAGCGTTAACCCAGAAGACCAGCGTAGCCAGAGAGGACAGGGCGCGAGACAACCGTGCCAAGGTCGAAGCGTGGCGCGGAACGCGAAGCACTACCTCAAGAGGAAGCTCGATGAAGTCGTCGAGGCGAGCTGATGCCGCAGCCAGTTTAGAAGTCTCCATGCGAGAACTGGAGGCGGCCGAGGCGAAGGCGAAGGCGAAAGAGGCGAAGGCGAAGGTGGCCCAGGCGAAAGCGAAGGTGGCCCGAGAGAAGCTCGAATTGCGGAGGATAGACTCTGAGGACGAGGCGAGCCAGAGCGAGGCTGATGAAGACGAGGACGAGTACCAGCGGAACCCCTTCAATCAATGGGACGAACTGCCGAGACCGCCCGGAGAAAGGCAGGAGGAGCTAGCCCAAGAAGACAGGTCACCACATCGCGATCAAGGAAGGAGCGAGATCCAGGATCTGACCCAGACCATAGCCAGGCTCTTACGAACACCCCCCGGTTATGAACTCCGTGGCCACCATCAGAGCGCTGGGCAAGCAGCAGTTTCTAAACGCACCCGAGGTGGTAAGAGAACTGGCGACAAAGATCCCGTCATCCATGAGGTGCAGGTGGTTCGCGTACTACAACAGCCATGGAGGAGAGGACCAGCCGGAGCTGAGGGTTTTCAGCGACTTTATGAAGGTAGAGGCAGACATGTGTGCCAATTTCGCCCCACCAGAAGTATCATGGGAGCCGAGAGAAGGCTACCATCAACGAGCATCATCCCAAGGACGACGCAATTCAGGAAGGAGATCGATCCACGCCGTTCGAGAGAATGATGCACCCGGGAACGGAATCAAACCAGAGTGTCCGGTTTGTCTGAAGGACCACGACATCCCCAGATGCCCCACGTTCAACAAGGCCAGTAATCGGGAAAAATGGAATCTGGCAAAAACGGCAAGGCTTTGTTTTAAATGCCTTTGCTCCAAACACCGAAAGGCAGACTGCAGGGCACCACCGTGCGATAGATGTTCAAGGGAACACCACGTCATCCTCCACCCGGACGAACTTGCACCAGGAATAGCACCCAGAAGAGGAAGAAGGTCACACCAGGACACCTCGCCATCAGGCCACGACCACGAGCAAACTAGAGGAGAGGTGGTCACCTCCATGCGCACAATTAGTAGCACCAAAGCCTATCTGAAGATGGTTCCAGTGGACGTTTACGGACCCAAGGGGTCGGCTCGAGTATTGGCTCTGCTTGACGAGGGATCCACTATTTCATTACTGGACTCGTCGGTCGCCGAGAAGATCGGTGCGAAAGGCAGGCGAGAAACGCTCGTTTTGGAGACAGTCGGGGAACTGGGCATCAGGAGGAACGACTCGCAAAGAGTCCATGTGCGAGTCAAAGGAGCCCATGGCCGGACCGGATACTCGATCGAGGTAAGAACCCTTCCTAACTTTAAACTTTCGAAGCAGGAGGTGAAGAAGGAGAGGATTGAGAGATGCGAGCATCTACGAGACCTCGGAGACCAACTGACCTACACCCAACAGGAACCTAAATTGCTCATCGGCCAGGACAACTGGGGCCTGATAGTCACAAGGAGTCTGAGGAAGGGCAGACGCACCGAACCAGTCGCTTCGCTTACCAGCCTGGGATGGGTCCTGCACGGGTGCGAGGCCAGGAGCAGCGCGCCGGTGAGATTCGTCAACTATGGCAGGACTAAGGAAGACGAGACAGAATCGCTCGTAAGACGCCATTTCGAAATCGAAACATTGGGAGTGCAACCACGACGCCCCAAGAACGACGCCGACAGAAGGGCCATAGAGGTTCTGGAAAAAACCACGAGACGACTGCCAAGCGGAAGATACGAAACGGGCCTTCTATGGAGAAGCGACGATGAGATGCTGCCCAACAACTATAGCCAGGCCTATCGACGCCTTCTGAATATCGAGAGGAAACTGGGCCAAGACGAGGACCTGAAGAAGATGTACCTGGAGCAAATGGACAATTTGCTAGAGAACGGGTATGCAGAAAAGGCGCCGACGAACTCCATCACCGGAAGGACTTTCTACCTCCCGCACTTTGCAGTGATACACCCGACGAAGAAAAAACCGCGGATAGTACTCGACGCAGCAGCCAAGTTCGACGGCAAGAGCCTTAACGACGCTCTACTCCCCGGACCGGACCTCCTCCAATCGATCGTGGGGGTGCTGGTCAGATTTCGAGAAAGACCAATCGCCGTCGTCGCTGACATCAAGGAAATGTTCCTCCAAATCCAGATGCGCGAAGCCGACCGCGACTGCCTAAGGTTTCTTTGGCGCAACGGAGACACAAGAAGCAAACCGGAAGAATATCGGATGACGTCCGTAGTGTTCGGAGCCACCTCATCACCATCAACCGCGATCTATGTGATGAACAAGAACGCAAAGGATTTCGAGAAGGAACATCCGGGAGCGGCGCAAGCCATCCGTGAAAACCACTACATGGACGACTACCTACAGAGTTTTGCGACGGTAGAAGAAGCCAGGGACGTGGCAAAGGCGGTGGAGAGGATACATGCTAAGGCGGGATTCCGACTCAAAGGGTGGAGTAGTAATCAACCCCAAATTTTCTCAGGTTTTCAGGAGCAGCCCCAGTCAGAAGCCGTGGAATTATCGAAGGAAGAGAAGACCCTCGGACTCAGATGGATGATGACGGAGGACATCCTGGCTTTCAACGTAGAGTTCCGGAACACCCCCTCACAAGTCCTCACCGGGAGAAGAATGCCTACCAAGAGGGAAGTCACGAGCGCGGTGATGTCAACCTTCGACCCACTCGGGTTCGCAACGCCAGTGCTCATACAGGGGAAGAAGCTGATCCAAGACGTCTGGCGCGCCAAAATCGGATGGGATGATGAGATCCCAGAGGAACAGAGGACCGCTTGGACCACCTACTTAAAAGAGACGTCCATCCTCAAAGGTCTGAGGATTCCTCGGTGCCTGTCGAGCAGTCAGGAAGAAGGTCAGCTGCACACTTTCAGCGATGCCAGCGAAGAGGCATACGCAGCCGCAGTTTATTGGAGGACGATAGAACCCGATGGAAGAGTGAGCGTGACCCTGATCGCCGGTAAAGCCCGGGTAACTCCGACAAAACCAGTGTCCATGCCCCGACTAGAGTTACAGGCTGCCTTGTTGGGAAGCAGATTAGCGGCCACAATAGAGAAGGAGCTTAGGTTCCAAATATCGGAGAAATGGTATTGGACCGACTCCAGCACAGTACTGCAGTGGATAAAATCGGAGCCACGCAAGTTCAAGACTTTCGTGGCCCATCGATTGGCGGAAATCGAAGAGCTGACAGGACCACGGGACTGGAGATGGGTGCCGACGAAGGAAAACCCAGCTGACGACGCTACCAGAGGGATACCAAACGAGTTCAGCAGCACAGCGAGGTGGTTCAAGGGACCCGCGTTTCTGTACGAGGAAGAAGACAAGTGGCCAAACCGGCACTTCGAGGCGAGCCCGGCGACAGTCACTGGAGAAGAAAAGAGCCCCCAAGTGGTAGCCGCGGCGAGAGTGGTCGAACCATCCACACCGAACCCGGAACGATTTTCCGACTGGCTGCGTCTGCTGAGAACCACAGCACGCGTGTTTCAATTTATAGACACGCTAAAAGAGAAGAGAGAGCGGCGAATATCAGCCAAAACACCGAAGTCCCGAAGGCAACAAACACCCACATGTTCCAAAGCCGAGAAGAAGACATTCACACCCCTGCGTCAAAAACATCTGGACAGGGCCGAAGAGCAACTGATCAAAATGAGCCAACAGGACAGTTTCGTAGGAGACATGGCCCGCCTGCGTGAAGGAAGACCACCGGGAAGCTCAAGTCGGCTGCGCAAAATAGATGTTTACCTCGACGAAAACGGAGTGATGAAGCTGAGGTCCCGGACGAGAAAAATAACGATCGACGGCTGGAGAACAAATCCCATTGTGCTGGACGGGAAACATCATCTGAGTCGCCTCTTGATCGACCACTATCACAAGAGGTTCGCCCACGGCAACACCGCAACCGTGATGAACGAGCTTCGGCAGAGATACTGGATCTTAGGGCTACGAGCATCCACAAAAGGAGTGATACACCGATGCCAATGGTGCAGAGTCCACAAATGCACCCCTCAAGTGCCACCCACGGGAGACCTACCGATCGAACGACTGCACCACCACCAACACCCGTTCACTGCCGCCGCGGTGGACTACTTCGGACCAATGCAGGTCGCTATCGGAAGAAGGATCGAGAAGCGCTGGGGAGTGCTGTTTACGTGCCTAACCACGAGAGCCGTACACCTGGAGCTGGCCAATTCTCTCAGCGCCAGTTCCATGATCATGGCCCTGCGACGGATGGCCGCAAGAAGAGGGACTCCGAGGACCATCTGGAGCGACAACGGGACCAACTTCACCGGGGCAAGCAAGGAGCTGGAGAAGTCCAATAACGGGCATATCATCAGATGGAAGTTCATACCACCAGGATGCCCCAATATGGGGGGAGCATGGGAGAGGCTCGTGCGATCGGTAAAAACGGCCTTGACCGCCACTCTACACTCCAGGACGCCGCCAGAAGAGGTGCTGTACACCCTGATGACCGAAGCAGAACACGTCGTCAACTCACGCCCACTGACCCACGTCAGCACGGACCCGAACGACGAAGAGAGCCTCACACCGAACCATTTCCTGCTAGGGCGCTCTTGTGGTGCGATGGCACCCGATGAGTTTGACGACCATGACCTCGTCGGTAGGACGAACTGGAGAACGGCGCAGCGACTGACGGACCACTTCTGGCAAAGATGGGTAAAAGAATACCTGCCGACATTGAGGCCAAGAAAAATCTCCGGCCAAGATACCACCGACCCACAAGTCGGAGATATAGTCCTGGTAGTGGACTCATCGCTGCCCCGCAATACCTGGCCCCGTGGGGAAGTGCAAGCGGTATATCCCGGACCCGATGGAAGGATCAGAGTTCTGGACGTGAGGACGACATGGGGAACACTATGAAGGCCAACCCGCCGCGTAGTAGTGCTGGTTCCAGCGACAACATCGCCGCCACACGTTGAAGTGCTTCGCACTGCGGGGGAGACTGTTGGCGATGCATACTTCCCGGCGCACAAGCACTCGACACCGGCACACAAAACACTCAGCATCGACACACAACCACTGGGCACCAGCGCACAAGCACTCGACGTCGGCGCACAAGCACTCAAGAAGGAGGAGCATGGCAGACAGCTGTATACCAGTCGCTCAACAGGAAACGAGTGATTTATCGAAACCAAGCGAACAAGGAGACAGCTGCTGGCAATAAAAGGCGAGCGCGGCGCTGAAGCAGTGGGAGTCGTCGAAGGAACTCCTAATGAAAAGGTCTTGTTCAAGACCAGCAGTATAAAGGGATCGAACAGAAAAACAAATAATAAAATATCAAATAAATAGTAAATAAGCGAGTAATACCGCGTTTTGCTAGTCTAGTCTAATTGGGTCGTTTTTTCACTTTCGTACCATAGGGATTTGTACTGGGCAAGACTAAAACGCCCGTTTCATCCAGAGAAGAGTCCGGCTCTGGAGGTACAATCCCTCGAATTGACAAGAGCATCGTTGGCCGGCCAGTGCCGGAAAAATACAGTCCGCTAAGGCAAAACTGTTTTGGACGTCGCTGAAGAAAGCGCCGTTCGCGATTAGGTTTAGCCTTTTGTTGTTTCGTTTCAGCAACACAACGTGTACACCAAGTTAATGAAAACAGTTTGTTATATACAACTTCTACAGCCGTTACTTAAAACGCGTGTACATCAGTTAATGAAAACAGTTTGTCATTAATTAAATCAGTTTTGTTATATACAACGTGTACACCAAGTTAATGAAAACAGTTTGTTATATACAACTTCTACAGCCGTTAATTAAAACGCGTGTACATCAGTTAATGAAAACAGTTTGTCATTAATTAAATCAGTTTTGTTATATACAACGTGTATACCAAGTTAATGAAAACAGTTTGTTATATACAACTTCTACAGCCGTTACTTAAAACGCGTGTACATCAGTTAATGAAAACAGTTTGTTATATACAACTTCTACAGTCATTAATTAAATCAGTTTTGTTATATACAACTTCTACAGCCATTAATTAAATCAGTTTGTTATATACAACGTGTATATTAAGTTAATGAAAACAGTTTGTTATATACGACTTCTACAGCCATTAATTAAATCAGTTTTGTTATATACAACGTGCACATCAGTAATTAAATTAGCTTTGTTATAAACAACGTGTACATCAGTTAATGAAAACAGTTTGTTATATACAACTTCTACAGCCATTAATTAAATCAGTTTTGTTGTTTGGGCACCAGTACAGTCAAATAGTAGAGAAAGTTCCTTTTGAACATTGGAGCCAACTTAAGTCTAGTAGTGTTTCGGTTTATAAGACAGAAATCAAATAAGATTAATTTTAGACATAAAAAGAAATACTATTCCTTGTTAGAAATAAAATAAGATTAACAGTAGAAATAAGAAATACTATTCCGTGTTAGAAATCACATAAGATTAATATTAGACATAAAAAGAAATACTATTCCTTGTTAGAAATAAACCAAGATTAACAGTAGAAATAAGAAATACTATTCCGTGTTAGAAATAACATAAGATTAATGTTAGACATAAAAAGAAATGCTATTCCTTGTTAGAAATAAAATAAGAAATAACCTATTTTTGAAATAAAGTCCTCTATTGAAGTTGATTTGTCGAGTAGAAACAGGACGACGAAGGTGAACCGTGTGTTTTGCAACAGACTGCAGGACACAAGCAAACAAGCTTGGGGCGAGCGGGTACAGAGTCTTGAGTACGTCTCGGTGAAACAGTGTTCGGAATGACACCCTACCGGCCGATCACAGAGACGGAGCAACCCAAAACCCATAGATGTCCCTTTGATGAAGTCCCCGGAATTTACGGGTAAATGCGGTGTGACAAAAGAATTCAAGGTGTCCGGAGGCTAAAGCGAAAGGTTTACCGTGGTCGCCCCGCTGTCAGATCGGGTGATCACTAACGGTACGTAACGGACTGTTACGCTGCGCCCATTTGTCCTGCGTGTACATCCTAGAATCCATTTTACGTGTTTCACTCAGCCACACAACTGCATTTGGATGAATCCTGACTATTTTGGCGTTGCATGGATTCCCCCAACACCTGGTGCAGCCTTTTTTTCCTTCTACATCAACCGGTTCATCTGGCAATTTGGTAAACTCATCATACCAAATACATCTACAACATTTGTCTCTTCAGTTTGTGGCGATTTTTATATGAAGCTATCCCATTTCTATTGCACTGGCGTAGCACTGTCGGCGTAACAACAGACTTATGGTAGCCATTAATATTGTAACAACCTAGACTATAATATTTGCAGCAGTCTTTATGTACACCTAACATCTTCACCAGATAGTGCCATTGCATTCTGTAACTACTGGCTATCAGTAACCAATAACAACCAACCCGTTACTACTAGACACGTCACAAACTGGGCGCGGACAGGGTGTACGTCCCAAACTGGCGCTGCAGACAGGATGCAGTAGCCCCCTATATAAGGATTTTATTAAGACGTCATATTCCTTTATGTTACAAACTCGCGCTGCGGACATCGGCTGAAAATATTATATTAATCTTGTTGGGATTAATCTATATAACAGTGATCTCGAGGGGATTCACAAAAGAGATTCACACATCAGACATCAGCACAAGGGCGGTATCGCCAAAGGGAGAAGTTAAAGGAAAAACCTCCCGATGTTGAAATACTTTAAATAAAGCAGTAACATTTAAAAATAGTGTTTTTTTGTGAGCTTGTTGTTCTGACGTAGGAGCCGATTAGCAGGAAGGAGGATTTTTGTTGTCATTACGGCAAAGGGTAAGTGGAGGTGTGGCACAACACACAAGAAAAAAATCCCCTTTTAGTTACCCTACGCCGAACAATCCCAGCGTAGGCCGGAGGGTGTTGCATCCGGGATTAGCTATTCTGGTCTAGAATTTTGAAAACATCGATTTTTTTTTATATTTTCTTATAGTTTATACTTTTAAGAATATGCTGTTTGAAAGAAATTTTAAAAATCCAATAATTGGCGAAGTTACAGATGCTTTAGTGACGCGGCAACTAGACCGGTCCGACCGGAACGAATCGAACAATAAAAGCTACATACTCCTCAACTACCTGTAATAAATTATAACGGTATTCTGTGACGTATTTTGTTGAAATCTTTTCATGTTTAGTGTTCAGTTGAAATCAGATTAGTTTGAATCTTCAAGCAACGAAGTTCTCTCTGTGCAGTTAAAATAGATAGAGAAAAAGTAAAACAGGAAGTAGTGTGCGGCCAGATAGACAAAAAAAAAAAAAACGAAAATTTAGAGGGAATCAGAATACTGTGGAAGAAGATACTAGTTTTACTAGTACATCAGCAGCCAAATTAAAAAAAAATCGTGAAATGAAGAGGTTATTGTAGAAAGGAATTACGGCTACTGTATTTTAGAATTTTTTTCTGTGTTTACAACACTCATTTCATTAGTGTATGTGCTACATGTAAGCAAGAAATTAAATTTTCTCGAACTGCTCATCGTGGATTAGGATTTAAAATTGCATTGCAATGCAGTTATGAAGATATAAAACACATTCCATCATCTCCATTCATCAATAAATCGAAAAATCGTAACAGCAATGAGACTTTTAGGAGCCGGAAGAGAAGGCATCAATATATTCTGCAGTATAATGGATATTTGTCAAGGTTTGTCAATTAGTATGTGTGGGTTCTTTTAAGCTGACCCGAAGAACCCCCCATTATTACAACCCAACTCCCATTGCCTCCCGCCAATGCAATCGCATTGGCACCTGAAAACATTCCCTTTTCCAAGGACATTAATGCATACAAGCATTACCTAAAATTCCTAAAAAGAATTGCATCAACAGGGGCATTTTCCCAAGCATCAACGCATCGGAAAATTTTCCCAACAAAGAATTCTTAATGGAATAAACATCATATCCCTGAAAGAAATATCATGTAACCATCACAACCAGGGATAATGATCATTGCGTCGCCTATTCCCAGCCGCATCATGTGTACAACAAACCCCTTTTCATACACATTGGCTGGCGACCTTTTCTCCCAACAATAAACAACCCAACGCAGCTGCATTCAATTAACGCAATCGACGCTGAAGCCAACTTCCCTAACTCGCACCATGTGCAAACAAAAGAACATTGTTCTTCCGCAGGCATTCTGGCGATACGATAAACAATCCATATCGTTTCTGGTATCCCAAATCCATTTCTCATTTGATGAGTTCCAGCTTATTTATTTAGCTAACGCTAATTACAGACCGATGCCATAGGTGGCTTCTCCTATGTTCTTTTTCCCTCGTTGTAGGTTTTGTTTATCCTTGCGGAAGTGCATCGAGATCACCGTCCATTGGTCACACCCAGTAAGGAAAGATCGCATTTCCTTGGTGGCCACACCCTTAAGAGAAATTTTCTTTCTCTCGATTCGATCTCACCATCGAACTGTGGGTCGGATCAGAGTTCGAATGACAACCTCAGATAGTCCTATTACTTCCGCCGACCGTGCTGGCCATGGCCCTCTCCGGTGCGCACGGGGACGCGTATAAACGATGTCGTTAAACAAAAACAATAAACCGATGCAAGTTGTGTGTTCTAAAGTTTAGTGCATTTACAATCACTGATTAAGGTCCAAAATTAGTATACAATCATAAATTATAAACGATGTCGTTAAACAAAAACAATAAACCGATGCAAGTTGTGCGTTCAAAAGTTTAGCACATTTCCTCGGTGCATTGCGGCTAAATAAATAGACGGCAACGCACATTCATAAACAATGTGCTATACGATCCCTTTGTTCCTTTTCCCTCGTTTCAGGTTTCGTTTATCTTTTGCTAAATACATCGATAAACACGGTGATGTGTACGATCACACACGCACCCCACTGCGTGCCAGAGATCGCCTTCCATTGGTCACTGGTCAAAGGAAATTTCATTTCCTTTTCACCACACCACCAAACTCACCCCAAACGAGGGTTGAGTCGTACTTCAACATCCAACCGAGCCGGTCGGTTAACCCCCCGCTCTCCGTAGCGCCCCGGAGACGCGTACGTATAAACCGGAGTTCTGATTTTGGTGTAAATAGAGTCAGATGCAGTTAATAGTAAATACATTATATTAAAAGTAATTTTTCTTAAACAAAAATCCGTTTTTTTTGTGATCTAAATTAAATACCTAAAATTGGTAGAGAAAAAAACAGAACCATTTATTCCTAAAACAGTGTGTTCCTTTTCCTTCTTTGTGGACGTTGGATTGTGGAGTTTCGTTAGTGCTTTTCTTTCGGTTTACGGCAGACACTTTAGAACTTGTGGGACGGAGTAGAACCCCGTGCCGTACGCCGGCACCACGACTTCGTACCCCCAAAGTGGTGACCCACTAGTGAATTGTTCAAGCACAACCTTCTGGTTAAGGAACAATAAACACCCGCGTGTGTCGACATTGGTGGCAGGTGAGCAAAAAAAGAACCGACACAAGTGGTGCAAAGTCAATTACAAGTGACAAAAAGGACAGTGACAATCTTCCGGAACCAAGTGCTTCGAAACGCAGTGCCAAAAACATCAACAGACGACACATCACGTCAGCACCTCTAACAGCACGAGTAACAACACCATCTCCGGACCAGCACCAGTTACCCAAAACAACATCACTGGGAGCAGCCAATTAGACATCATCAGGGTCAGATTTTAACAGCCAAACCATACACACGTGTCACGAGTCATTAGCACTGTTGCTATTTTCAACCCTCGGGAGGTGCGCCCGAAGGGAGTCGAGTTGAAGCCCCAAGTTTAGACCCATAAGGTATTACAGTTCGCGATATAATATTTCATTTTCATAAGTACAAGTACTTCATCGATTTTTGATTACCGATAATAAGAAGATTCCGAAGTGAAAATAATAAATAAAGAAGAACAACTGGAAAACAAAATAAAACCGGAGTGTTTATTTTTCTTGCTGTGGAATTCATGTCTTTTGACAGTGAAGATAATAACTAAAAGAGAACAATTGGACAGCGAAACAAAATCAGAATGTTTATTTTTCTCTCGGCGGAACTCTTGGATTGTTTGAGGAGTGAAGTGAATCCGTGTCGTGTCAGGCACCTACTTCTACCCCACAAGTACATATTACAGTTGCCTTGCACATGTATAAGTTAACACACGGCTAATGATTAAATACATTGTAATCCACACAGGCATCCACATTAAACATAAATCAATTTGCATACGCATTCATGCGTATGACCACCCATAGGGACGCACTTGCCCCATAAAAACATCTGCGCACGTATTACCACCCATAAGCACGTAGTTGCTCCATAAAGACATCTGTGCACGCATTCATGCATAGCCCATAAACTGATCTGTGCACTCATCCGTGCGTATCACCATAGAACCAGCTCATCACAATGGACATTGTCGCACACTAGCCTTTATGACGCATCCGATCTTCACAGCTTCCACGACAGCAACAATGTTGCACCCACCATCTCCTAGCTAATGATCCCCAGCACACCAATGTAATGACCTATGTCATCGGGACTTTACGACCCAGCATCCGGGACAACGTCGCATGGCAAATTATATAAAACCAATATTGTAACTTAGTCTGTAAGTTACTTGCTTGGTGCTCAGCACACAATAAAGTTGTTTTTTAAAAAACTCAAAAGTTCTCTTTTAATTTTATAACTGGCGCCCGAGCAGGGACCCGCTCCAAAAAAATATATATCGTTCAGTAAAATCGGTATTAAGAGTGCGGGTTTTTTAAAAGTAAAAATAAATAAGTTAAAACGTAAAGGTGAAAAATAAAAACAATGAAGTTCCGGAGGAAACGAAGCCCCTTAGTAGCCGATCATCGTTGGACCGACAAAAAGGAGTCAGCCAGACTGACAGCCGCCTTAAGGATGCAGCTAACTTCGATACTAATGTAAGTTATTTTTTAAAAGTTATTTAAAAAAAAAAAAATTGAATAAAATATATTTGAAATTAAAATATAAGGAAGTTATAAACCTAAAAAATATTAGTTCCAATAAGAAGTGTTAAATTAAAAAAACTAAATTAAATAAAAATATTTTATTGAGTGAAAAACAAAAAATTGAAATTGAGTATTTTGTTTAAAAATTAAAATTGAAAAATTAAGGGTGAAAAATAAAAAATTGAATATTTTATTAAAAATTAAGAGTGAAAAATAAAAAATTAATTTTGAATAAGAAATGTTTTATTATTAATTCAAAAATAAGAGTGAAAAATGAAAAATTAAAAGTAAATATTTTATAATTAAGAAATCGAAATTTAATAGAAACTAAGAGTGGAAAAATTGAAAATTAAATACTTTTTGGAAAATTAAAATTAAATATTGTATAATTAAGATATTGAAATTAAATATTTTGTTAGAAATTAAGAGTGGAAAAATTGAAAATCGAATAGTTTTTGAGAAATTAAAATTAAATATTAAAAGTGAAAAATAAAAGTTAAAATTAAATAAAAAATAATTTGTTATAAGATAACTGAAAAGTGACAAAGGGAAAAAAAGAGGAAGGAAGCATTTGTGTTGTATGTTCTCGGTTGAAATTTTATCTTCTAAGTGAAATCGCCGCCGAATTTTATGATATTCATTGAAAGTGCATTAACTCGAAGACTAATATGCCGAACGGAAATTTAGTAAGACCTGCCGTCTTGAACTTGCCTGAATCTGTTGCTGCCCAGCAACAACGAGCGGTAACAGGTGAAGAGTTGGAAGCTCTCATAACAAGAACCGTGAAACGTGTCCTGCAAGACCAAGGACGTCAATGGGTCCAATCCATAGTGGATCCTCAAGCCGACCGTTTTAATGGCACATACCAAACCATTAACCCAGAATTTCGGGCTAATTTAAGTAAACTGGATAAGATACCTGACGTGGTACGATCGCTGAAGGATTTCACCGGTCAACCTGGAGAGTTCAACTCCTGGAAGAAGAGTGTGGATAGAATGTTACAATTTTACGATGACATTAAGGGAACGCCAAAATATTTTGGTATTTTGAGCGTTATACGTAACAAGATCACTGGACAGGCTGATGTGGTATTGGAATCTTATAATACCCCTTTGGACTGGAAATGCATCTCTCGATGCTTGACAATGCATTATGCAGACAGGCGTGATCTGTCGACACTCGAGTACCAAATGACGTCACTTATTCAAGGAAACCTTACAGTTCAAGAATTCTATCATTCGGTCTATTCTCATTTGGCGTTGATATTAAATAAAATAGGTTGTATGGAAATCGGTAATGAGTCATTGTCAATATTAACTCAAACGTATAGGGACAAGGCTCTAGACACATTCGTTAGAGGTTTGAGAGGCGATCTGCCAAGACTTCTCGGTATTAGGGAACCTACCGATTTACCACAGACATTGCATCTTTGTCTTAAGCTGGAAAATCAAAATTATCGAACGCAATATGCTATCTCTCACAATGGCCCATCTCGTGGATCCTATAATCACGTTGCTCCTCCAATTCCACTTAGAAAAAATACACCAAATCAATATAATAATCATTCACAGGGAAGCAAACCTTCTTTGTATCCTCAATTAGCATGCCTACCCCAATCACCTAATCTAAACCACCATATGAATAGAAGCGTTTACAGGCAACCGTTATTTAATCCAAATTATCATCAAAATTACGGACAGTATAATACCCCCGTTCCGCCGCGACCAACTGCACCAAAA
The DNA here is from genome assembly GCA_963931805.1 of Microdon myrmicae. Lineage (NCBI taxonomy): Eukaryota > Metazoa > Arthropoda > Insecta > Diptera > Syrphidae > Microdon > Microdon myrmicae. The sequence continues at coordinate 114,559,454 of OZ007501.1, forward strand.
CCTCAACCAAGACCAGAACCTATGGATGTTGATCAATCTATCCAGTCAAGAGCAATGAACTACATGAACAGGCCAGGTCCCAACAGGATTCTTGGAAAAGGACCTCCGATGGAACCACAAGGAACAGCAAGACCATTCAAGTATCAAAAGAAGTTTCACATAGAACCGCAAGTAAATAATGAAAATAATCTATCCAACTACGAGCAGATTCGAGATTCTCAGAATAACGAATACGAGCAATCCTTAACGGAATACGTAGAGGAAAAAGAACATCACAAGGGTAAAGAACAAGAAATTGTTGACCTATCTGATGTTCATTTTTTAGATTAAGCTGCTCTTCACTCCCATACTTCGAGTGTCGAGCGAAAAGCGGGCAAATATTGAAAGTATTAATTGACACTGGTTCCAACAAAAATTATATTCAAGCAAACATTGTTCCAAAACCCATACCAAATGATCAACGCTTCTTTGCAAATTCTATAGGTGGAAACATCAAGGTTAGTCACCATACAATAGCTAATTTATTTGGCCTTAAAGAAACAAATATTAAATTCTACTTGCTTCCTTCTCTTAAATCCTTCCATGCTATTTTAGGAAATGATAGTTTAAAAGAATTATCGGCAGTAATTCACACGAAAGAAAATTACATGGTCATAAAAGACAAAGTAAAGATTCGTATAAAACAACCTGCCTACACGGCAGTAAATGAAATAGTCGTGCAAACTAACCACATGAATGCACATCAAAAAAATAAAATTAACAATTTGGTTGAAAAATTCCCAAATCTACTCACGGAATCTGATGAGAAATCGACATTTACCACGGTTGTAAAAGACGAGGATACCCATTTCAAAAACCTTAAAACGGTATTTCAAACCCAAGACAAAGGCAACACCCTTACATTAAGAAACCCAAAAAGGACATATAAGACATGTTCGAATTCAATAAGCCCATACCCTAGTTCATCTCAGAACAAAACCCACAAGAAATTACTCTTACAAAACTTTGAAACTTAATGACATAGGCAAGCGCAGCACACCTGCACCACGCCCCAATAAAAACAACATGCAGCGATCTGACAACTCAGAATCGCCAACGAACATATCGTTCGGTTGCACAAGCTTGCGACAAATCTCAAGAATTACCAAGCAGGCGAACAAACATACGAGATACAACGCATGCCCATAAAAGGACACATCAAGTCGTTAACATGGCTTTACGGGCGACCGCGTATAATCAAATATGCATCCATGAGAGAACCACACACATAGCGCCCACCACTGTGTAATAATGAACCAAGTACACACAGGCAAGGGTACGGTGTGGCGACCAACACGGATGCCGGACTCTGCGATGACTTACACAGCCCAAGGCAACGGTGTGATCACACCCTTGGCTGTGTGAGACATTTTCACCCAAAGAAATGATCTCTCCATGAACTGGCCTGCGCAGAGAAGGCTGTTGCTGGGTTGGTGTGTGCTAAATCAACCCCTAACGTACAAGAGAACACCCAGCGAGCAGTCAGTCAGCTAGCGAGTACGAGAGTAAGATAGTTCGGTTTTACGAAATAAAGTTACGGCAACTAACTAAATCAATTTGTATTACAGTGCCACTTTTAACACCTAAGTCGAACCCTTTTCATGTGAATAAGATTTACGAAATAAAGTTACGGCAACTAACTAAATCAATTTGTATTACAGTGCCACTTTTAACACCTAAGTCGAACCCTTTTCATGTGAATAAGATTTACGAAATAAAGTTACGGCAACTAACTAAATCAATTTGTATTACAGTGCCACTTTTAACACGTAAGTTTCATTTAAGAACATAAAATAATATTTCACTTAAGAATTACAATTACTATGTATAAAATACTGTGTATAGCATAACGTAATTTTCATTTAAGAATAATAAACATACGTTTTACGTTAGGTCATAAAATACCACTTTCATTATGAAACATAAAATAATATTTCATTTCAGAATTAAAATTACTATGTATAAAATACTGTGTATAGCATAACCTAATTTTCGCTTAAGAATAATAAACATAAGTTTTACGTTAGGTCATAAAATACCACTTTCATTTAAGGACATAAAATAATATTTTCATTAAGAATAAAAACACTTTGTACCAATAGTAATGTCTTATACAAGAATAAAAACACTTTGTTCAATATTAAATAAGTCTTATACAAGAATACAAATATTAGACGGAGGTGACCCGATGATTTATTTTTTTTGTTTTCCTGAGTGACAATACCCCAGTGAACAAAGTTTAGTCACGTTTCGACGAACGTTAATGAGATTTGGGACGTCCTGGTGAACCTGTGTCGGCCCGGCACCTACCAAGAGAAATAAATCCCATACCCGGTTCTCGTTACAGCAGTAACAAAGCCAGACAAAACAGCCATCGAAGTTGGCCGAAAATTAATAATAGTCCGCAATGGTACGTTGAAACCATATTCCAAGATTAGCTAGGACCGATTCTCACTTATTATCCAGCCTAACACAGTTCCTATCTCCAGTAGTTATCTCATTTCAAAATCATTAACATCATATACAAAAATGCACAGATTAAACAAATAACATACTTTATTACATGTTATAACCATTACTATAAAAGTTTAAAAACAGTAAAAACAAAAAGGAATTATGATTACATATATACATACAAATTATAAAGAAAGCAAAAAGAATTATTAATAAGTAACTGTTAATTACATACAAATGGTAAAATTATAAAGATTTGTTAAAAAGGATAGTTATACAAAAATTAATAAAATAAAAAAAATTTGTTATTATTACATTACAAATGGTAAAATAAAACCATTTCAATTGTTAGTTACACAAACCACATATATACAAAAACGAGAAGAAACGCTAACGTTAATAAGACATACAAAGTCAATCACAAAAGAATTGTTAACTATTCCAAATATATATATTGAAGAAAAAAACCCACAAAGAAAAACAAAAGAAATTATTAAATAAGTTAAGTTACAGAAAAATATAGATATACAGATAATAAAATAAAATTATGCATTCACAAAGAAAATGTCATACAATACAATTATTGCAATGTTACAAAGAAACAAAACAAAATTGTTAAAAGTAAACTTACACCAAAATTATAAAAACAAAACACAAAAGGAAACTTTATACGAACATGAAATTTTATAAGCAAACTACAAAATAATTATTACGAATGTTACGAATGAAATATTAAAAATTGTAAAAGCAGACAAATCATTTAAATTAGAACTAATGTTAAGCTTACAGTATAAGACAAAATTGCTTAAAGAAGAAACAATATTGTAAATAGCATAGAGTACGAAAATATTATAAGGAAAGGAAATTTAATATACGGTATAATGAATAAATGCCGGACAATAAACGAATTATCACTATGTAAAAGAAACAAGATAGTAAATATAAGTAATGATAATTGTATCTCTAATTTACTAAGAAGCCAAAATGCGACGTGGAACAGAAAAAACAGTCGCCATATCCCACAAGTAGAGGAAATAGCCTCCGGAATCATCCTCCTTAACAACTTCAACAATCAAATCGAGATAAATGGAACAATGAAGATATTACAGGGAACATACCTCATCAAATTCAGAAATACCACAGTTACGGTTAATAACCAAAAATATGTAGCAGAAGAAATAGCCAACGTTCAAGCCTCACCACCTTTATTGCACATGTCTTCTGATGGACCCGAATTGGAAGAGATACTTTCATTAGAGCTTATGAAAGATCTACATATTAACAACACTAAACAAATCGAGTTAATAAAAACAGAAAAAGAAATATAGCGAATTGTCAATAACTCCCTTTTGACCATAGTTTTTTTAATACTCGTTGTACTATTCCTCTTAAAGCTAAGAGTTCAGAGAAGAACCGAAATAATCATCATCCCAGGATCCATCCCTTTGAGGACAATGCCTACCCCGAAGCAAGAAGAACACCCACCAGAGCCACCTAAAAACCAAACCAGCATCTTTAACCTACCCTTCCAATAACCTTTTGCGAGGACGCAAAATTTAAGAGGGCAAGAGTTAACACACGGCTAATGATTAAATACATCGTAATCCACACAGGCATCCACATTAAACATAAATCAATTTGCATACGCATTCATGCGTATGACCACCCATAGGGACGCACTTGCCCCATAAAAACATCTGCGCACGTATTACCACCCATAAGCACGTACTTGCTCCATAAAGGCATCTGTGCACGCATTCATGCATAGCCCATAAACTGATCTGTGCACTCATCCGTGCGTATCACCATAGAACAAGCTCATCACAATGGACATTGTCGCACACTAGCCTTTATGACGCATCCGACCTTCACAGCTTCCACGACAGCAACAATGTTGCACCCATCATCTCCCAGCTAATTATCCCCAGCACACCAATGTAATGACCTATGTCATCGGGACTTTACGACCCAGCATCCGGGACAACGTCGCATGTCAAATTATATAAAACCAATATTGTAGCTTAGTCTGTAAGTTAGCTGCTTGGTGCTCAGCCCACAATAAAGTTGTTTTTTAAAAAACTCGAAACTTCTCTTTTAACGTTAACTTATATTCTGCCGCATCAGCTGTTTATAATCAAATCATTTCAAAAGCTGTCGAAGAAGAGAAAGAACTAGTATTAGCCCCTGATCCTGATGCTAATCCAATACATTTCACAGTTTCTGGAGACGGTACTTGCAAAAAGAGAGGATTCACCTCACTTTTGGAGTTACTACGCTTATCGGTAAATACAACAAAAAAGTTATCGATACAGTAGTGAAATCGAGTTTTTGCCAAGCTTGTAACGTAGGAAAAAACACAAAACAAACAGACGTCGAGGCCTACGAAGAGTGGTATGTAGAGCACAAGGATTTTTGCACCATAAATCATCATGGAAGTGCGGGAAAAATGGGAGTTGATGCGGTAATTGAAATGTTTGAGCGTTCGGTGGAGAAACACATATATAGGAGATGGTAACTTAAAGCCATTTAAACGTATTATTGATATTAGTCATTATAATGATGATCCTGTAGTGGAAAAAAAAGTGTGTAGGACATGTGCAGAAATGTATGGGCTCAAGATTACGTAAAGCAAAAAAAGATGATAGTACACTGATAAAATCAATGAACTAACTTTATACCACGGTTTGACTATTCGACTGGATCCGCATTCAATAGAAGAAATGAAAAACGAAATATAGGCAACTTATCATCATAAAAGCTCAAGTGATAAAAATCCTCAACACATGTATTGCCCACCTGGCCCATTAAGCTAGTGGCAAAAAGCAAAGGCTGAGGGTACATTAGATGAGTTTGTCCACGAAAATCCTCCTCTAAATGATCGAGTCTTAGAAGTGATAAAGCCAATTTACGATGATTTATCAAAAGACAGTTTACTGAATCGATGTTTGGGTTCAGAAATGCAGAATAATAATGAATCATTAGTCTGGACTTTCGCACCAAAGCATATCCATGCACCAAAGCATATCCATGCACGAACACGAACCGAAATTGCTACTTAGATAGTCGTGTGTGTTTTTAATAAAGGCTTTTTGCCTATTTTGAAAATAATGGACATTATGGGTGTCACTATTGGCTCTGAAGTCCATACGTTTGTTTTTAAAAGAAACGAAAATCGAATTGATCGCTCTGAAGTACGAGCATCTGCTGCTTCGAAGGCAGCTAGAACAGCACGACTATCAGAGAGAAGTTTGGAGAATTTGCTTTTTGAAAAAGAAGAAGACCCGTTGTATGGACCAGGAATTGCCAACTAACAAAGTGTAAGTATAACGCAATATTATGTCACTTGTAGCTACTATATCTTGAAATTTGTAAACGCGCTTTTCTCGAAACCACTTTTTTCAAGTATATTGATATGATATCTCAAGTTCTAATGAATCGATTGACTGGAAATTCGGTAGACACCTTCTTGATATAACGCCCTAAAGTCCCTTTAAAAAAATTTTTTTTTATTATTTAAAAAAAATAATAACCGGTGTTGCAGTTCCGCAACAACACGAATTAGACCAGTCGGAAAACAAACCACACTGAACGCCATCTATGCTGAATAGACGAAAAGCAAAATTGTCTATTCATCTGACGTTTTAGATGTTACTGTTTTCACACAGTTCTTGGCTGTACTGTTCTTCTAAAAGTATATTTTTTAACGTGTTTTTCGAGGCAATGTTATTTTGTATACGGTGCTTTCAGCACCTGTTGTGCTTTGACACGGTTTTCTGTAAAATTCAATCGTAAAATAAAGTTACAAGAAGCATGATTGCGATCTGCGGCGTAATTCTTTTGTTTTGAGTTTGAATTGGTTTTTCGATTTGTGTATTTTTGTTGGTTGTTTGGTTCGGTCGTTAAAGTTATTGTACCCAGTGCGGCATTATTCAAATACCATACAGAGGTGTGCTTAAGTTGAGATCCAAATATCCAGCTTTGGTCCAACAGTGAAATCTGAAGCTGCGCCCTGCTGGTGGTGACTCGAAAATCAACTAGAATCGATGCGGAACCAATGTAGGGCGAGACAACGAGAATCAGCTGCCGGTGAATTCAAGATTTTTGCTATATCCAGAGCGATAACAACCGGAAAAAATAACGAGAAATTCAAAACAACTTTCAAACAGTTGCCATTGTGCGAAAAATTTTTTTTTTTATTTCTTCGAGGTAGGGACGATTGCAACACCTTCATTGGATTAAGAATCCATTTTTGTTCTTTTTTTTCAGATAATTAGAAGAGTCAAAATCATGTCAATCAGGACGCACGCTTTTGTTTCAACCCCCCACTTCACCACCCTTGAATTTTGGAAATTTTCGACATTTTTGCTTAAATTTTCTTTTTTTTTATTCCGTTATGTTAGAAATAAATATTAGATAAAAATCCCAATTTTTAGTTTTTGTCTTTACCACAATTCTAAAAAACATTCAAATTGGGCCTGTGGCGGCTCTCGCGAACGACACTACGCACCTGCTAGCCTACCACCAGGTAAACCCTCGTTTGTAAGCCTTCGGCGCCAATAAAGCATGTACTTGTGGCGGCTCTCGCGAACGACACTACGCACCTGCTAGCCTACCACCAGGTAAACCCTCGTTTGTAAGCCTTCGGCGCCAATAAAGCATGTACTTACCTGCACTAGCATATATAACAACCGCAATGTCTGCTGATACATAAAGTGTATCAGCAATAACAGGCATTCCCCCTAAATAGAAACGTTTTAATAACAGATATAAGAGTACAACATGGGCATCATAAGACCGGAAAGGTACAACCCACCTGCCCATACGACTAACCACCAGCTGCAATACTTAACTGCGCTGTTCAAAGATAGCAAAACCCAAACACGCTATAAGAAGTACAAATTGGTCGCACATCTAGCAACCAACATTGCATTATTCCCTATCAAGAAATTGATCATAAGAAACGGCGACTATGCAACGAGAAATGTTTATATTTTCTCTTGATACGTACCCGAAATGCCACACACATGCAATAGAGAACTTACCAGCGTAAATACACGCACACCAGGCGCGACTGTTTAAATGCCAACGGCTGCAATGCGCACGATCGGCAATAATGCTACAATGTAGGCGCTGATCATGCAAATACATTAACCACAGAACAACTCGCCCCAGCTGCGAATGTGTTGTTTTGTGTTTACCCAATGTACTGGTCCGCATGCTGGGCGACACAAGCGATGAGCACCAGGCTGTGTGTTCAACCCTTAGCGAATGGGGAACCAAGTGGGAAGAAAAGATGACCAAATATGGTCATCGAGGCGATAGAGAGGCTGTTTTGGTATCCTGTCGCCTCGAGAAAAAGTAAGTCGCTTTTCAACCACCACACCGGTCGAACATTGATTCAGTAAATTTAATCTCTGTGTGAACAATTACAAGTAGTAACGAATGTAAAGAAATTTGAATACTGCATTCAAGTTTAAACTACTTTCATTAAATTTAATCTCTGTGTGAACAATTACAAGTAGTAACGAATGTAAATAAAATTGAATACTGCGTTTAAGTTTAAACTACTTGCATTAAATTTAATCTCTGTGTGAACAATTACAAGTAGTAACGAATGTAAATAAATTTGAATACTGCATTTAAGTTTAAACTACTTTCATTAAATTAAATCTCTGTGTGAACAATTACAAGTAGTAACCGAATGTAAATAAAGTTGAATACTGCATTTAAGTTTTAAACTACTTTCATTAAATTTAATCTCTGTGTGAACAATTACAAGTAGTAACCGAAGTAACCGAATGTAAATAAAGTTGAATACTGCATTTAAGTTTTAAACTACTTTCATGAAATTTAATCTCTGTGTGAACAATTACAAGTAGTAACCGAATGTAAATAAATTTGAATACTGCATTTAAGTTTAAACTACTTTCATTAAATTTAATCTCTGTGTGAACAATTACAAGTAGTAACCGAATGTAAATAAAGTTGAATACTGCATTTAAGTTTTAAACTACTTTCATGAAATGTAATTTCTGTGTGAACAATTACAAGTAGTAATGAATGTAAATAAATTCGAATACTGCGTTTAAGTTTAAACTACTTTCATTAAATAACCGAATGTAAATAAATTTGAATACTGCGTTTAAGTTTTAACTACTTTAATGGGATATGATCTCTGTGTGACAATTACAAGTTATTGACCGACTATACTTGACGGCAGTTATACGAAAGGGTCGGCCGTCCTTTTAACAACGCTTCAGACAATTTAGTGAACCTGTATCCAGGAGGTACCTTACTAAGAAAAAGGAAATATTGAGTGAGATATGAGGGAGATATCCCCATAATTGGTGACCTAGTGAGGAACACGCAACCCTACCGCACAGTCAGCAATATATTCTAAATTGGCGACCAAGGCAACGTGCGGAAGGACGAGTCGTATTATTAAGCATATAAGTGGAGTCAGATCGCAGCACTATCTTCGACATAGTACGAGTAACGACACCTGACAAACCCAGATCCCCAACGTTGGACTCCAGGTGACACAATTTTTCTTCTTTCTCTTTTATCTATATATACGCTGAGCTCCTTCCGAGCCAGCAAAAACACGATATTGTCTTCTTCATCTGTGGTATTTAAAGAGTAGCAGTAATTAATGACCGAATTTAAAAATATATTTTTTTTTTAATTGAATCATAAGAACAAGCACCACAACAGATTCGCCTAGTAAGCCCCTTCAGGGCATCGAGAAACCGGAACCAATACGCATTTAGCACCGGCAAACCATTCACATAGAGTAATCAACCCGCACATATACACTGTTCACTCGTTCCCATCACAGCGGCTGCAGGCGACAAGTTTTTCGCCCACTGCGCGGAGCTATAATTCCTCTCCCCACCAACCTTTCCCTGCATTTCTCGTGGTTCTCACGTTCGAGGATCGGCCCCAACACCTTTCGTAGAAAATGGCCCAGTTTACGAGGTCAAAGAAGGCTCATCAGGAGCCCCAACCGGAATCACTGCGGGAGTCGCATATCGAACCACAGACGGTGCCACGGGCGGAGCTACAGCGGGGGCTAGAAGTGCCGCGCCCGGATTCTCCGGCCTTCGTGGACGCCCTCAGCGTGGAACAGCCCACGGACTCGCGACACGAAAAGACCCGCGACACACGCCCACACAGATCGGAGTCCCCGGTATCCGCTAGTGCGACTCAAACAGAGCAGCCACCACAGGTTGCCTCGCGCGACTTGCGCTTGCCTCCGTTCGATGAGGAGGAATCGGAACTCTGGTTCACCATGGCGGACCTAATATTTGAGGCAGCAGGCGTGAGCGAGGAGAGGCCACGTGCGCTTGAGGTTATGCGGGTGTTAAACAGAAACCAGCGTACGCATGTGGCACACATTATAAATAACCGGAAGCTCGTGCAATATTAGTCTTAAGATTCAAATAAGGGTTTTTTCTTGTAGTTTTCCCTTAATTTATTATTTGTTATTCATTAAAATTGTGCTATTGTCGTTATATAGATTTAAGATTATAGTTGTAAAGGATTTGCTATCCTAAATCTCTTAAGTACTAGTTGTAAAATATACCATACATGTAATTATCTACCAAATAAAAAAAATTGAATTGAATTACAAGTGGTAACCGAATGTGAAGAAATTTGAACACTGCATTTAAGTTTTGAACCACTTTCATAAAATGTAATTTCTGTGTGAACGATTACAAGTAGTAACGAATGTAAATAAAATTGAATACTGCGTTTAAGTTTAAACTACTTTCATTAAATTTAATCTCTGTGTGAACAATTACAAGTAGTAACGAATGTAAATAAAATTGAATACTGCGTTTAAATTAAAACTACTTTCATTAAATGTAATCTCTGTGTGAACAATTACAAGTGGTAACCGAATGTGAAGAAATTTGAACACTGCATTTAAGTTTTGAACCACTTTCATAAAATGTAATTTCTGTGTGAACAATTACAAGTAGTAACGAATGTAAATAAAATTGAATACTGCGTTTAAGTTTAAACTACTTTCATTAAATTTAATCTCTGTGTGAACAATTACAAGTAGTAACCGAATGTAAATAAATTGAATACTGCGTTTAAGTTTAAACTACTTTCATTAAATTTAATCTCTGTGTGAACAATTACAAGTAGCAACCGAATGTAAATAAATCTGAATACTGCGTTTAAGTTTTAACTACTTTCATTAAATCACCGAATGTAAATAAATTTGAATACTGCGTTTAAGTTTTAACTACTTTAATGGGATATAATCTCTGTGTGACAATTACAAGTTATTGACCGAATATACTTGACGGCAGTTATACCAAAGGGTCGGCCGTCCTTGTAACAACGCTCCAGACAATTTAGTGAACCTGTATCCAGGAGGTACCTTACTAAGAAAAAGGAAATATTGAGTGGAATCTAGTGAGATTGCGCCATAGGCCCTCTACACCAGAATACCCCCTTAAATAAAGTAATAACATTTAAAAATAGTGTTTTTGTGAGCTTGTTGTTCTGAGGCAGGAGCCGACCAACGAGAAGGAGGATTTTGTTGACATTCCGGCAAAGGGTAAGTGGAGGTGTGGCACGTTGGTGTCCACGACAAACGGTCGCTACTCTTCCCTCAGATTTGAGGAAGCACGGCGGCGAACGGAACAAGCCTTCTCAGGAGTGGTCTTAAGAGATCCCTCGTCCTTTTAAGGACAAGGAGACGGGCTCCCTGAGAGCAAGGGTATCATAATACAACTCCCTTAATCATGGAAAAATTACTGCAATAATAAAAATTGCTCTAAGGATATTCTATCTTACACTTTCCACATGTTAGATAAAAGATGTATATACAGTAATATATATATATATACATATATATATATATATATATATATATATATATATATATATATATATATATATGTTACGGACCTCGCGTCCATGTCCCCTACTGACACCCATTAATTCCCGTTCGCAAAATTCCCCTCTCTACCTGTAAAGGCAAAACAAATCGCCAAGTAGCTAATTTGCATAAACTACTTTGTGCAAATCCTACTTGGTGGAAAAATAATAAAAAACGGCGTTGGCGCCGAATAAAAAAATAAACGTCAACGGCAATAATAATAAAAAGATAATTCGACGTAAAACTAAAACCGAGAACAAGCGTGATTACTCCTAACTCTCGAAAGAAAAAAATAACATCGTAGATCCAAGTGCTCAATTGCAAGTGATATTCTACCGGGATCCCGAAAATAATAGAATAAGTGCATCCCGAGGAGCAGCTTCTGACGAAGAAAGGTGTGAAATAGAGGACTCGCTAAGAGATACCAACAATCAACAAGAACAACAAGCTGAACAGGGGGGCACAAAGCTCAACGCCCCCTGCAACCAGCTACCAGGAACCAACTACAGCGACCGCTCCACGGTCGATCAAGATCAACCAAGTAAGTCCTATTACACTTACATTAAAAATTATTTAAATAAATTGAAAACATATTATTTAAATATATTCAAATTGTCTTACAAATTCTATAACATTTATATTTTTGTTTTTTAGTTTTTGCTTGTCATTTTGTTATGTAAATTAGTTTCTTTCGTTTTTCGTTGTCGTAGCAATTAGCTAGTTATCGTTTCCTTGTCGTAGCAATTCGTTGCTTTATCGTTCGTTTTCTATCATAAAAGATAGTTTTCGTTTTCGTTCGTTTATAGTAATAATTGTATTATTTCGTTCGTTGCCTACATTGTGTTGTGCCTATTTGAAATAAAGAGTTTCATAATATGAAACATTTCGTTTGGAGTGAGTCGTCGTTCGCTCCCGGTAAACGAGTCGGGATTCTTTTAACACATTTCTCCGATGCATCGTCGTCTATTTATTTAACCGCATGCACATCATGAACAACGATCATCTTCCCGATTCCTTTGTCCTTGCCGCCTGCCTGCTTTGTTTTTCGATTGCCTTCGTGCATGAGTAAACAACACAGATCTAAATGACCACACAAATACCACTATGACCTCTATTACGAGATCTGGTTCTCTATTCCACCAAGAGAGACTTTACGTGTCTCTAGTGGCAAGTAAAAACATATCCTTAGTGGAGAGGATATCCACCACCACCGAATAGAGGGTGAATCAAGAACCAGATTCCAAACCCCGATCGAGTCGCTTTTCATCACCCGACCGAGCCAGTCGGTCGGTCCGTCTCCCGCTCCCCGGTGCGCACGGGGACGCGAAACAAAAGTCGAGTGTGAATCCAGGTCGTAATCCGAGTGTGGAATCTAATCGATAATTAAAACCGAGGTTGTATCCGAATGTAAACCTAATTAATAATTAAATTCAGGTTGTAATACGAATATTAATTAAAACTGAGATTGTAATCCGAAGTGAAATCTAATTGATAATTAAAACCGAGATCGTATGTTCCGAATGTGAAACCTAATCGATGGTTAAAACTAAATCAACCTAATGTTAACTAATAGTGTGTGACGCCACACTCTCATGGACCTTTTTTTGCCAACTTAAATACGTGATATGTGAATGATTTGTGCGTCAAAAGTATGAACATTGAACTCAAATTAATTAACGTAAAATTCAACATTATCTAATCAATAAAGTAACTCACTAATAAACAAACGATACAGTGTGTTTTTTTTTTCTTGTGGTGCCGGACGTCCGGTGGGACAATCAGCTTGGCATTTGTAATCGCAGCGGAATTCGGCGAAACTTGTATCAGTGTACGATAGGGAAGGAAGTGAAACCCGTGCCCGTGCTTGGTACATACTTCCGCCCCACAACACGATGCGAGAAGTTAGTTTTATTAAAACGCGAATTTTTATATAGTTAATGTATTAAAGAATTGTAAACGAAAGCGTCTCGTGTAAATATATATAAAAAATTAATCAGTGCATAGTCTAATAAATCATTGGAGTTGTTGTATTCCAGAATACTACCCTTATTCGCTTTAACACTAACTCATGTCCTTTCAAACACAACCCTTAAAAACACAACCCTTAAAACTACATCCTCACATATCCTACATTCTCAGTTAATACAATTCATAAATAAACAGACACAATATTCTATATCCAGTCACTTACAGCGCATTTCATAAATAAACAGACACTATATTCTATATCCAGTCACTTACAGCACATTTCATAAATATGCCCCTTTTCATAACAAGCACATTTTTCATTTCAAAACATGGCCACTTTGATTTTCGTTCAAAGTTTATTCAAAATTCTAAGTCACAGAGACTTCTAGATTGTTTTGTTCAGTTTATACGCCACAGTCAGTTAGAACAAAATGGTCTATATAAACAAGTAAATTTATATGAAAAAAATAGAAAGAAGAGAGCTCAGCTTGAGATAGCTGAGTTCAATAAAATAAAAATAAAATATAATTAAATAAAAACTATAAGTATTTTAATAAATATAATAACCTCCACGCTCTTCCCTCGAAAGAGGAAGCACGGCGACTGGAGACGTAACACTGGTGGCAGCGGTGGGATCCACGAAAACTGGTGGACTCCCCGAAGGAAGACCGATCCACGAAGACTGGTGGACTCCCCGAAGGACGACTCTATCCTCGAAGGAAGACCAATCCTCGAAGGAAGACCGATCCACGAAGACTCCTCGAAGGAAGACCAATCCTCGAAGGAAGACCAATCCCCGAAGGACGACTATATCCTCGAAGGAAGACCGATCCACGAAGACTCCCCGAAGGACGACTCTATCCTCGAAGGAAGACCGATCCACGAAGACTGGTGGACTCCCCGAAGGACGACTCTATCCTCAAAGGAAGACCAATCCCCGAAGGACGACTTAATCCGCGAAGGAGGACTCGATCCCAGAGGAAGATTAGTGCAAGATAAAACCCTAAAGAGGGAAGGAAGGTCTTCATTTTCGACTTGGATGGCGGAACATTCGATGTATCGAGCGCAAATAACTTCGAAATTTCCTGTGCCGATGAGTTCCAGAGGAAATCTAAATTAACCTCAGTGGTAGCAGATGAAAAAAAAAACCCCACAAGAAGACAACACCTCAGAAAAAAAAAAGAACAAAACATCAATCAACATATATTAGTAGTAAGAATCGTTAGCGAAATATCAATTTTTCTGTTCATTTTTCCGTAGGAATATTTTTACCTTGGAACTTTTAACTCTTCCTTTTTACTAACAATTTTGTCCGATAGAAATTATTTCGAATATTCTCTTTCCAGTATTTCGACGACATTTCCGTTTTGTCTTTTTCGCCGAATTTTCTTTCTCTACAGCTTTGAGACCAAATTAACTTTCTTTTTCATATATATTGAATAACAAAAAGAAAGGCCATTTTTATATACCGTATTTTTAAGAAGTGATTTTGCCATACATTGATTTCAGAGTTTTCAAGATTACGAGTCCGTATTACACGAGACAGACGGCTAGGCAGGGGGAAGAACAAATCCACTCTCTACAAATACACCATAACCCCCCTGAAATGGCTCTTTCTGTCGGAATTTCTGATGTTTTCAGAATCGTCCCTACCTTTGACGGAAAACCCTGCGACCTAGATAAATTTATTTCCGGGGGAGACGTTTTATTTAGATCTATAAAAAGGGCAGACCCGGAGATATATGAAACATTTTTGGAGCTAGTCAAAAATAGACTAGAGGGTCCTGCCTATGATCTAATTAGGTATAGCACAATCGCTAAATGGGAAGATTTAAAGGATAAACTTGAATCAGAATATAAAGAGGAGCAATCTCGGTCAACGGCACACAATGAGTTGATATCCCTGAAACAAAACTTCAGAGAAACCGTTCGGGAATACGGAGATAGAGTTGCGAATGCTCTGAGGACGCTGAACTCTGCTACGTGTGAAATAACAGCAGACGCGGTGGTTAGAGAATTCTTGATAGAGGAAAACTCAAAATTGTCAGTGCAAATATTTGAGGATGGTCTCAAGAATGAACAACTGAAAATCCTAGCCAAAGTCCATGGGGGAAGTAGTTTAAAACAGTCTATTGCACATGTAGTATCACATGCTGCTCGAATGGACAACTCTCCCAGGCCATATAACTATAATGACAGATTTAATCGAATAGTCTGCCAAACCTGCGGTAAGCCAGGTCATTCTCAGGACACTTGTTATCGGAACATGCAGTCCAACAATTTTCCGAATAGACAACCAATAAAAAGAGAATATAACATTATATGCAATTTCTGTGGACGGAATAATCACACAGAGAACGAGTGTAGATACAAGATATCTAGGAATGGACCATCCTTAACAAATTACCAACAAGGTACAACAACGCGTAATCCATTCCGAAATAATCCTGCAAACATCGAAAATCGTTTTAGTGAATATCCTAGAATCACCAATAGACAAAACGATAGGCAAAATGTTCACTTTTCTCGGGTGCAAGAGTCGGAAAACGAGGCCTGACGCCAACCCAATTTTGTGGAAGACAGACAAAATTTTTCTATTTATAACATTAGATCTTTGGCAATAGATAACGACAATTTTAATGAAGCTCCTAACCAAATAACTAAAGCGATACAGATAAACGAAGAGAAAACCAGCACTAATATAAATATTCCGATTCATATTCCAATTTTGGAAAATAATTCAGCAACACAGACTGAAAATTCGAAATTTTCAGCAGTAGTAAAGACTGAAATCCCTAATATTTCGGATATCCCTATTGACCACACAGACACTTCAGCAACCAAGACTGAAAACTCAGCAATATTAAAGACTGAAAATTCAGAACTTGCAGAAAATACACTAACAAAAATCCCTCACATTTCGGCTATCCCTATAGACAACCACGACACTTCAGCAACAAAGACTGAAAATTCAGCAGTGGTAAAGACTGAAGATCCAAAAGGTGCAATAAAAATCGAAACCCAGGTCAGTTCAGTAGTTAACACTGAAGAACACCATGTTTCAGCAGCAAAGTCTGAAGGATTGAAGGTTTCTACAGCAGATATAACTGAAGAAATAGTTCAAACAGCAAATAAGACTGGGAACCAAGATGTTCTAACAGCAAATAAGTCTGAAGAACTATACGAATCAGTAAATGAGACTGAGAAACTAAACGATCCATCAGCAATAAGTAAGACTGAAAAGGTAAACGTTCCGACAGAAGTTAAAGCTATAGAAAATGATGACAATGAGCCGAAAACACTAAACATTTTAAATAACGATACTAAACACCAACACGAAGTTATGAAAATTGAAAATAATAATTCAATTAAAATAGGTATTGAAAAGAAAAACGTTATAAATACCTTACAAATTAAATTTTACAACAATAAACATGTATTCGAACACAAAATAAGAAAAAATAAAAAGGTACACAGTCATTTAGGACAACTGAGATCATTTCTTAAGAAAATGTTTGGTATTATGCAATTCTATGCAGTCATCATAATAATAGGCCCAAACAAGTTTTGGAAAATTTTCCATAAATTTAAGGAAAAGATAGACACTTAACAAATGGCCTTTGTTTTTATTCAATATATAATTATATATTGTTTTTATAATATATATAAGTAAGAAATGACGGAAACGAAGAAACAAAAAAAAAAAAAAAAAAAAAAAAAAGTAAAAAGGGGAAGAAAGAAAAAAAATTTTATTATATACTGGGATATAATACATTTTAAAATATATATTGGGATATAATTCGAACGAAAAAGAGAATTTTGAAAAATAATATTAATTATATATATAGAAAAAAAAAAGTTGTTGGATAATAAAAGAAAAGGTTCCAAGTGGAAATATTAAGTTAGTTAGAAATATTTAAAGTTAGTTAAAAGATAATGTAAGTAGACTATAAGTAAACTTTTAGATTATTGTAACCTATTTTTCTAGTATTAAGAACTTTTGGATTTTTGTAACTTTTGATATAAGATTAACTTTGAACGCCATTGTAATTGAACGAAAATCCAAGTCGGTAATTAAACCTAATCTAAGCAATAGTTAACAGAAAATTATTCTCTTCAAGGATAATTTTCTTTCTCGAAGAAGGGTGGGATGTTGTATTCCAGAATACTACCCTTATTCGCTTTAACACTAACTCATGTCCTTTCAAACACAACCCTTAAAACTATATCCTCACATATCCTACATTCTCAGTTAATACAATTCATAAATAAACAGACACAATATTCTATATCCAGTCACTTACAGCACATTTCATAAATAAACAGACACTATATTCTATATCCAGTCACTTACAGCACATTTCATAAATATGCCCCTTTTCATAACAAGCACATTTTTCATTTCAAAACATGGCCACTTTGATTTTCGTTCAAAGTTTATTCAAAATTCTAAGTCACAGAGACTTCTAGATTGTTTTGTTCAGTTTATACGCCACAGTCAGTTCGAACAAAATGTTCTATATAAACAAGTAAATTTATATGAAAAAAATAGAAAGAAGAGAGCTCAGCTTGAGATAGCTGAGTTCAATAAAATAAAAATAAAATATAATTAAATAAAAACTATAAGTATTTTAATAAATATAATAACCTCCACGCTCTTCCCTCGAAAGAGGAAGCACGGCGTTGGAGCCGTAACAGAGTGGAGCTGTCGTTTGTTTTGATGTTTTATGGATCTCCTGAGTGGTTGGAGTCATTAGTTGGGGGATCATCCTCAGAAAGAAGAAAGGTAACCTGTACAATTCCTTACATTTCCGTTTCGCAGGGGGTGAATGACCGGCTGATAAGTGCGTCTGTGTGCGACCGCGAAGACTGCCGTTTGAGTTCTTTGTAGCGTGCCGTTTATTCCAACGACTGTAGCTGGTGGCTACCGTTGACCGTGTCCTACAACGGAAAAATAAGATAAAGCATCGCAACGGGCGCAGACTATCAGCACAATATCCTGTGAAGACGTTTGGAGCACACATACTTGGGCCATCTATGTTCCCCCTCCACATTGGCACAGCCCCAGCAATACCCTTGGCCACTTTTCCACGACTGCTGTAACCAAAGGCACAGCCTTAGCAACATAGACAGCAAGTTTATTGTTACAAAACAATTATAACAATTGGCGCAGCCTCACTACAAAGATCTGAAGCAATTATTTGGTCCTTTACACGGGACAGCGGCAGCAGTTCTGTAGCGATTGAATTCTGCAACGATAGTAAAAGCTGCAACAATTGGGAGTTCTAGAAGCACAACATTTGGCAAGTACAGCAATTAGCACAAAATATTAACATAACGTAACATTTCACATATCACACAACACTTAACATTTAAATGCTAAATTATACAATAGCTGGCGCAGCCTTTTAAAATCTGCAATTGCAATAATTTACGTTTATGGTACCACGCCATTTGCATTGGTATCTTTTATGATTACCATTTTAAAATACACATAAAAATATAACATTGAGGTGCACCCCTCAAAAAAATATAACAGTAACATCCTTTTTACAACTGTAGCGTTCTACGAACGCACAATTCCACCTAGGTAAGGTTCCTACCCTTCAAGGAACATACCTACCCCGAAAACGTTACACGCGCCCGCAGACGCGTGCCACTAAGTCCGCTAGGTAGTTCTGCGAGCCAGATGTGCTGTCCAAACAGAAGACCATTGAGATGAAATGCTATCACCACCACCGATGGTGATGATGATGTATGTGATGAGCGAGTTAAAATAAAAAACATTAAATGTACAAAAAGTTAATCATGAAACCGCTGGGGAAATTATCAAAGTATTTAATTTAGTTCCCACGGTCAGAATTCCCTAGCCGATTCGGCGTCCTATTCACTTTACCCAGACACTCCATTCGCTGGGGATCAATGATCTCTTTTTACAGGTCAATAGCTACAAAACATTTTCCTCTCCTTCCAATTTTTATCTGAGATCACCACAGTCACTCCGAGATCACAACGGTCACCGCACTAGGTCAGTGGGTCATCATCAGAGACTGCATTGGTACAAGCACACATGCTAAGTCAACCCCGAAGTTATCGCGCTCTCTCTTTTGTCCTCTCCATCCTTCGCATGCCCAGCGACTGTCGAATGAATGGCAAGCATTTATTCACCTCGCTGAAACAAGCAACTTAATGGATTCATGAGAGAGCGCGATGATGATTGGCTAATAGCTGTGCAAAGCCCAAATACCAAATTTCATCCCTAATTGGGATCAGTCGTTTTACAATCATCATCGCAGGCGGTCACGCCGCAGAGTGTCGATATCCAACCACCGTCGTGTACACACACGTTTCTGGAGTCGAATTTTATCTTCAGTGGAGCGCGCAACACGAGAGTCGAGTAATTGTCGTGAATTCATACAATTCTCCTTACTTGTTTTTATTTCTACCCATTGTTAAATGTATAACTATTAATTACCCAATCAACCGTGTCGGGAATATAAAACATTTATTACTACCCATTGTTAAATGTGCAACATATAGAAACTATTAATTACCCAATCAACTGTGTCGGGAATATACCCAAATAAGCGTGTTTCCTGTGACGCTATCCTGTGAAATAATTGCCATAGCAAGAACCATCAGCGGAGTGCACGGTGAGGATTTTCTCCCACCTTTTGATCAGGAATTAATGACATTGAGTTACCACTAGTGAAAGTCCACCGCAGTATGGAAAATTTGTAAACATAGTTAAGAACATAAAAAAATTAAAAGAAAACATTCAATAAAAAGCAGTGAACACAACACCTCCAAGTGTTTTAATTTTTCTTCTTGTGGACTCGTGCATCTTGACGGATTAACTAAAGTGTAGCAAGTGGGCTCATCCAATTTAGTGAACATTGGTGGGGGTATAAGGAAACTGTGCCTGTATCGGCATATCAACTTCTACCCCCACATTGGTGACCGGACCAAAGAACACGCAGCCTTCAACAAAAACTAAGGCAGTGAAAAGTTTTAAAAGAAAATTTTAAAAAATTTCAACAAAAATTCAAAACACAGTTAAACAAAATTCTTTAACAAAAATTCAAAAAACAATTAAACAAAATTCTTCAACAAAAATTCAAAAAGCAATTAAACAAAAAATCAATCAAAACCAGTTCCAAAAATAATTATATATAAACAAAAAATTAAAAAAATTCAAAAAAATAACCAAAGTGAAAAATTATCATAAAAATCTAGTTCAAAATACAAAATTTAAAGACATTTTAAAGGGCAAGTAGGGTCCCACCACAACTCTACCATCATTTTCAACATCACCAAACGTCCCGGACTAATCATCAGACAACAACGCTTGGCGAGCGAAACTAACCTTTCGGGTATTAGACCATCCCTTCTCCTGACCCGTTTACGCTCGATAGCGGGGACCAGGATTTCAGGCGATCTAATTGGGCCTCACTTTCTGAGGTCCCTCCCGCAACATGCCCGCTCGGCATTAATGGCCCAACCCAATTAGAGAACCATTCGCACATACACACGCATGACACGTTCATCCCCATCATGGCTAAACAGTTAATCGTTCCGTTGGTACAAAGGTCTCGTCGACCAACGTGATGGTTGATACCATCTGCAAGTCAGATTTCCAATAATCCGGCAACAAACTGACCATACGATCGATCCTTAAACTAAAGAACAAATAAACCTTTGTTCTAGCCTTTCGATGGTGAGCGATCTTTTGTTGATTTAACATCACAAAAGAACCCAATTCCGCGCCTGCTGTACTCCTTAATACTCACCATCGAATTTTTCTGTTTACCCAATTTGAACAGAAGAAGATATTTTGGCCTTGATGGCAACATCTTCCATATCATGTTGTTTAAAATCAACATGCTCCCATCCAGCTAAATTTCCCATTAACGGTTGCCAACCGTTCGCGGATCTGCAAATGAACATGTCCAAACATATAAATGTTGATTTATGACCTTCCCATAGGCGAGCAAATCTTCGGTGCGTTTTTCACACCAGAAAGGTCTATCGCCGGCAATGAATTACCCTGCACAATTTTGTAAACAGCCGGGAACTCGAACAATGAGTATCCCATCGTTTGATCATTGAAATAGCGTTTCTATTTACATAAGAATGCAGAGACCTATTTCTTCCTCTAATGATCATTACGATGGGTTACAACAACAACGCATGCATCCCCCTATGCTCGTACGTTGCTGGTATTCAGTAACTGATATGATACATGGAAAATTCTTCCATGTAATCTCACCCCGATCACGATTGGCTGCCGTCGAGTTGATCGCTTTGCTCCTCCCTTTCGATGCTATTCGCTGTTGATGTCGATCTGATGGTTGTGGACGGCAGGAGAGCCAGATTTGAGTCGCCCAACGAGGCACCGGTGGCGGTTTTTGAGCTGTCATAGTCGTGAGAGTCATTAAATTGCGTATCAAGATCAAATTTAAATTCTTTCAGTAAATCGCGTTTTTCCCGTTGGTCATTGTGCATCGTGACCTTTTAGCACCGAAGTCGTTCTAAGTGATTAAGCATGATCAAGAAGCAGATCGGATGAGCAGTTGACGACATATATGTTTTGCGACGAGAAACCCAGAAGGAGAAAAACAAATCTACCTGCGTTGACTACTTCAACGAGAACAATTAACGTAAAGAAAAGGGAAATTGCCTTTTTATGCTGGTGTTGTGTTTGCCCCTTTTTGAGTGTGTGAATTATTGTTAATGTACAGAGGTTCCCTCTTAGAATACAAAGTAACTTTTAGACAAATAAGTGAATAATTTTCGTTCAGACATAATAAAGGATAAACAAAAAAACAACTCCATCGTTCTATTTCACGGGAGTTGGTGATCGTGTGTTATTTTCGTGTCACCAGGTGGGGAGCCATAGAGAACAATTTCGTCGGAACAACGTCGGGGTGTTTAGTCAACTCAGTGTCATACGTTGACACACCACACTTACAACCCCACAGGACCAAGGCGCCCTTCGCTTGTACCAGGTGACTGTGTGTTTCGGATTCATGATTATATGCTCGGGGAGAATCTAGTACATCGTCTAGTACTCTCCCCGACTCATATTCACCACACATGCCAGCAACCCGATGACAGTGGAGAAACTGTTAAGTCAATGCATTGTTTACTGTTGTTGGTGCTCGACTGGCAATTTACGGAAATACTTACTGTTTTTTGGTGTCGATCATCTTCAATGTTGCAACGGTGAATACACGACTACTTTTTAGTGCTTTTAATAGTATAAACAATTTATAACAACATTTAATTGATGTGTAGCCCGCCACCACGTGCAGTTTTTGCCATAAAAAGGGCCACCTATACGACGAGTGCCTAGAAATGCGAAACACACCTTTCTGCCGGGAGTGCTGGCAGTATGGCCACGACATTGTAGAATGCCGTGCGCACTATGCTTCACTCCCACAGAATAGGTCACCGCATCGGCAGAGGTAGTCCCAGAAGAAAACACATCCGGGACCACCCCGATCATCTGTCTCCAAAAACCCAACCATAGCGACACTCCGAGTGTCTAGCGGTCAAATTGGTTGCGGCGTGTGTGGCCGTATGGATCACACGTGGGACAAATGCGAAAAACCGGTGAGGGGGATAAAAACAAGCAAATCCCCTGTAACACCCACTCCAACACAAACCCGCAAGGATAAGACTGCACGTCAACGCCCACAAAACCGCAATTCTACCAAGGGCGGCAAACAATTCTTCATACCAACGTATGGACGAAAAATGTTGACCCTAGATTCGGTTCTTCTCCATCCGGCACACGGCACCCCGTCACAGCGGAGACGTATTTATTCTGGGCGTGAAGCCCCTCCACCCCGCACACGCAACTTCGTCACGGCGAATGCGAGCGAGCTACCGATAGGCCACGATCTTGTAATATAATTAAACTTCAATTAATGATCCCTCACCCCTTTGAATCATTGACTTCTCGTCATTAACATCTCGTGTCTTTACGCACATATCCTTGATCCTTCCCATATCCTTCCCTTCCCTACAAAGTACGAATTGCCTATTCCCTTTACAATAGAATCTAATTTAAATAAACGTAAAACCAATTTAAAACCCCATTCACATTGCAATAGTCATCTTCTTTGTAGTAGCCATAGTCGCCACCTATCAGCCATTAGCCATCTCGGCCGCTTTGTGGGGCTTTTCAGGGCCCGAAGAGCCATACATCACTCGATCCCCACTATTCCAGGCGAAGCGACTTACCTCAAAGTCGAACCTTCAGCAAGGTTGCGTAACCTTGCTACGGCATTTACCGCCAGCCAAATTGCTGGAATTAATTCAGTTACCCAATAGGATAACTGACATGAATATCTGTTAGGCAGCTTACCTTTCTTTGGGGGGTTTTTCTCCACCACCATACCTGAAAACATTAAGTCCACGGCAAAGATTATCACCTAGCCGTGGCATCGAAAATTTCATCCTCGGGCATGCATTACCATACCTGATAACATTAAGTCCACGGCAAAGATTATCACCTAGCCGTGGCATCGAAAATTTCATCCTCAGGCATGCATTGCACCCAGTGCATCTCGTTCCCATAGCCTTATGCCATGGAAACAAAATCAACACGGAGTTCATTGATTACTCGTTGTTTTTGTTTGTCCATGGCACCCCTAGCATGCGGCTATCAGGTCCCATCAGTTTGCCACCGCCGACAAGGTTTCGGCTGATGCAAAGCAAACATTCACTAATTACCAGCAATAGCTGGTTTCCTATTATCGGTCTCCACCGATCAGGGACCGCAAACAAGCAGCGAATTGGATGCAGCCATCAAGTGTTTACTTTTAACATCTGGCAATGGCTGCACCCTATATTCGTTGCAATACCTAAACATAGCATTTGCACCACAGATTGTTTATGGTATATACAATTCCCTATTAACGGCCGCCAACCGTCGGCGGACCCGGGAAAATTTCACAGCCATCAACCCAAATGTTGATTTATGGCCTCTCCTAGGGTGACCAGATCTCCGGCTCGTGTTGTTTTTTTTACCCCAGATGGTTCTGTTGCCGGCAAGTATTGCACAATCAATTGTGTACACAGCCGCAGGCCATGCATTGTTTGTATTCGTAGGAGATGCAGTTGCGACGCTCGCAACCACCCTCGACCACCGGACGATTGTATGCGATGCATACACATACATACGAAATGTATGCCGTATTTCCCGGTCCAATCACGATTGACTGCCTCGAGTCGATCGTGCAGCTCCTCCTCTTTTTGCGGTTTTCTTTTCGATGTTTTTTTTTTCCGTCGGCAGCGAATAACTAGTCAGATTTACACATCGTAAGAGTGCGCACGAATCCACCACGGTCGAAGTCCTGATTAACGCAGTAAAAGGGTGAGCGCCTGATTCGCTTTCTTCTAAAGTAAATCGTTAAAATAAAGTTCGTTGAAATACAGTGGTTGCACTAATGCAGAGACAGTGATTCGCTTTCTTCTAAAGTAAATCGTTAAAGTAAAGTCTGTTGAAATACATGTTACACTAACGCAGAGACAATAATTCGCCTTTCTACGAATGCAAAGTTATTAAAGTAATGTATTGTTTAAAATAAGTGCTTGTGGCTACATTAAGACTATATTAACATCTAAGTAAAGTCTGTTCGAAAATAAAGTGAGCATAAATTGTCGATTAAACCTGGAAACCATCGAGGAGCTGAATAAAATAAAAGAACAACTTACCAATCTAATCATTCCTGTGTTTTTCTTTGTTGGATTAACTTTTCTGTGTCTCCGGTTGAATTCTGCTAGTGAAACAGCGGTGGTGTTTTTGTTGAATCTGCGTCCGTGCTGACGCGCTAATAAAAATATCCACAGCTTCCTCGAAATCACTACCGTGGAAGCGGAACGAAATAGGATGTGTGGAAAAAGACACGAGATGAGTCCTTTTTAGTAGAGTCGTGGTAGCGAGAGGTTGTGCGCTCCTACTCAATTAACATATTCGGTGTGTGAAAATAAGTGTCTGACGCGTGCGGTTTGTGAGAAAGAATTAAACAAAAAGAAAAAGAAAAAGAATAAAACTAATTATAATAAGCGACAATTTGTGTTATTATTAAACTAGTTTGTGTCGCAATTCCCCCGTGGTCGCTGTCGTTTTGTGTTATACTTCCGCTAGTTTGTGTTGCAATTCCCCTGTGGTCGCTGTCGTCAAAGGATTAACAAAGATAATCACTTCACGAAAGACAAAATAATTAACTATAAGACTAAGTGTTATCAAAAGAAAAAAAGGCTGAAAAAAGTGTTAAGTGATGGGTGATGGGTGATGAGAGCTGAGAAAAATTTGGATTAACCCAACTGTCTCAACACAAGAACACACAGGGGGTAAGTTTTGTTTACATAAACAAATATAATAGTTGTTAAGAATATCTTGAACAATTTGGCGCAGCCGGCGCCCACTATTTGGATGTGTACTAGTGATCGAAAGATCAACTTTAAATCCTTTGGAAGTACACAAACATTGGTGGAAAGAGCCCCGAGGCTCTAACGAACCTACGCCAACCACAGCAAGGAAAAATAAAACTTGGTTTTGCTGTGGTTTAGGTGATTATAAAAAATAAAAAATTCAAAAAAATCAAAAATTAAGAACGAACAAAATAAAAAATTCCAAAAATACAACAAAAGTGAAAATTGGGACGAACCTCCGGTAAACAGGCGAGGAGACTTCGACCATCTAGGAACCAGTAGGCGGGAACCAACAGCCCAAATCGACACTCACAGGGCATGGACTATATAGAGGACCACCCGGTGAGTGGACGATATAGTTATAACCGACCAAGGAGCCCGCCACAAATGCAGGATGAAAGAAGTCGCCGAGAACAGAGGTACAGGGAGTATAGTCCGGAGCCGCGAGAATCTCTCAGTAGGCAACCTCAACCCACGAACGGCGCGTCTCGGAGAGATGGGGATTACTATAGAAGGTCGACCGAAACAACTCGACACTATACAGAAGAACCCCACCCCGTAAGCCGCCTCCAACCTGCGAGGAACCCGTTCCGCTAATACGAACCAGCACGCGCACCACCACACGACTATCAACCACACAGCGGGACAAGGCCCGAGGGACCTGGAGTACGAAGGTACCAACGGGACGAGGATGATTATTATCATCAAGGCCGTGACGCACAACCACACCGGCTAACTGCAGAAGTAGCATGCAGTTTTTGCTACAAAAGGGGGCACCTACGTGACGAGTGCATTACTCGGCTTAACATGCCAATTTGCACCTCGTGTCTTAGGTATGGACACGAAGTAGGGAATTGTCGGGTAAGAGTTGTACCACCAGCGACACAAAATTCCGCACCACAAGAACCAAGCCACAACCTACACAAAGGCCACAAAATGAACAGAGGGAGACCCCGAGACAACCAAATCAGGGACAAGTCCAACCCTATAACTCAAAACAGCCACAACCAACATCGAACCGAAGAGTGTACAGCGTTCGATGTTGTTGTGAGTATTGTGGCCGAAACGGTCACAAGTGGGAGCAGTGTCGATACAAGATCAACTGAGAAAAAGCTCACCCAAATCCAGCTTGTACGCACACAGCAACGGCTAGACCTGTACGTCGCCGTAAAGCCCTACCAACCTGCACGGTTAACTTGGAATGACCAGAACCACCAACGAATGGCTCTAATAAGAAAAAGGAACCGACTCAAAAAGGAAAAACCTTAAAGGGCAGGAGACACCGACAGAGGAACTCTAGGCGCAGGTCAGGTCGAAGCCGCTCTAGTACGGACAGTACGGAACAGAGCACCGACCGAAGTAACTGCGCCGAGAAAAAGAGTCCCTCCTTTAAGACCCAAAATAGCAATCGACCAGAACCAACGGCGGCAACTGGTAAACGAAAAGCTATGGGTAAGAAACCCGACCGAATTAAACTCGCAAAATAGTCAAACCTGTTCTCAGTTTTCGCCGACTGAAGCTCCAGTTGTCCAATTTCAATTAGACATTGGCCGTAAAAAATATACGAGCCTAATTGTGGACACCGGCGCTGAGATCAGTTTATTAAAGACTAAAGCACTCCACAAAAAATATAAAGTGGATGCCCAGAAGGCCATAATCCTCCATACACTTTTTGGCAAGAGAAAGTCTAGAGGGGGCATACAGGGGAAGTTCAAACTACATCATGAAATCCCCTGTAGCTTCGAAGTGGTAGACACGTTGCCAGGAATGTCAGAAGACAGCTTGTTGGGTAACGACTTTCTGTCGCGTTATTGCAAAGTTAATGGACCAGGAGGTTGTTTGGAATTTCCCCAAACAATCACAAACCCTGAACGTTTCTCTGTTGACTTTGCAAATAAATGCAAGAAAGTAAGCACATTTGTTTGCCAGTTGTCTTCCAAGAAATCAGAAAAACCAACCGCCGAAGACGGATCACTCTTCACCACGACAATGCGAGCTCTCACACATCGGCTGCGCCAACTGCATTTTTGAGCACCCAAAACATCGATTTGAAGGGTCATCCGCCGTATAGTCCTGACTTGGCACCGAATGACTTCTTTTTATTCCCGTACGTAAAAAACAAACTGAGAGGTCAACGTTTTTCGACACCTGAAGAAGCGGTTGCTGCATTCAGAATGCATGTGTTGGAGATACCTCAATCAGAGTGGCAAAAGTGCTTCGACAATTGGTTCAAACGCATGCAAAAGTGTATAGATCTTCATGGGGAATATTTTGAAAAACAATAAAGTGATTTTCGATGATCAATATTTGTTTTTGTTCTCTAATATATAAGGCAACCCTCGTACATTAGAAATACATTCATCATCCCTAATTCTCAAATTTGCATAACATAACATAACACACACATACCAAATTTCCAGCCATACATTTCATAACAACAGTTAATACAATTTCCGTTATCCTAAGCAGCTGCATAGTTTGCAATAGTTTCGGTTAACGAAAAACAATGAATCACCCCCATTAAGTAACTAGGGACAACTGAATGATTTCGTTCATACGAAATCAAAAATGTAAAAACAGAAAGAATTAGACTTCCGACACGGACGAGGTAATAATCAGACTTCCGACGAGGAAGGTTGAGCTCTTGTAAATAGAAAATATAAAAGAAAAATTAAATAAACACGGACGTCTCGTGTAGTGTGAGTTTAAAATAAAGAAATAAAAGTGTTTTAATTTAAAGATGAAACATTTAGAAACAAGACATTCCACGCTCTTCCCTCCGCGACTGAGGAAGCACGGCGTTTGGAGTTATAACATTTTGGTGGCAGTGGTGGGATCCAGCCGATATATCTCCACCACATATTAGTGAAAAAAAAGTGAAAAATTGTAAATAAAAAAAAAAAAAAAAAAACAAACGAACGAAATTAATGACATTTGGTGGTGTGTGTGAAAAAAAAGTGGTTTGAAGAAAACAATAGAAAAAAAAAAAATAATAATAACATTGTTTAAACTTTTTTCAACAATAAAAACAAAACAATAGAAAAAAATTTTTTTTAACTTTTTTAAACAATAAAAACAATATAGAAAAATTTTTTTTTAACTTTTTCAACAATAATATAAAAAAAAAAACTTTTCAAAAATAAAGTGTAGTGTGAGTTTAAAATAAAGAAATAAAAGTGTTTTAATTTAAAGATGAGAAATTTAGAAACAAGACATTCCACGCTCTTCCCTCGACGCGACTGAGGAAGCACGGCGTTTGGAGTTATAACATGGTCCACGCAAACCACAACACACCAGTGGACTGCGCCGCAATCCCCTTTGCCCCTGCCGGTAACACACGCGGTGTTGCGGACCTACCTCGCGTCCAGGTCCCCGCTAACATCCACTAAAGCCCCTTTCGTACTCTAATAAAAAAGAACTCACCAAGTAGCTAATTTGCATAAACTACTTTGTGGAAATTCTACTTCGTAGAGAAAATAATAATAAAACGGCGTTGGCGGCGGATAAAAATTAAACGTCAACGGCAAATAAAAATAATATTGACATTCGACGTTAATCTTCGAACAATAATAGTCGACAAAGTCCCCCAATAAATCATACTGGAAGACGCATAGAATTAAAAATTAATAGAAAATCATACTGGAAGAAGTAGCGGAATAAATAATAATAGAAAATCATATTGGAAGAAGTAGCGGAATAAATAACACCAAATTCATCTGAAGAAATATTATACCGCATCGGACTGAAGCTGAACAGGAGAGCAACGACGCTCTACGCCCCCTGCACCCAGTCGCTGCACCAGCAACACACCAATTAAATATAAAACAAGTAAGTCCCCCAACTTACCCTTAACTAATAAAATTATATGCAACTATATTCTCTTTAACCTTATTTACTAAATTACTAAATTGTTAGCAATAACCATAACAGCGGTACCAACCAGGTCCACTTCCAGTATCTTCCCCAGATTCATTGCACTCTGAGATCACAACAGTCACCGCACTAGGTCAGTGGGTCATCCACAGAGACTGCATTGGTACAAGCACACAAGCTAAGTCAACACCGAAGTTATCGCGCTCTCTCTTTTGTCCTTTCTATCCTTCGCACGCCCAGCGACTGTCGAATGAATGGGAAGTACTTATTCACCTCGCTGAGACAAGCAACTTAATGGATTCATGAGAGAGCGCGATGATGATGATGATGGTGCCAAGCCCAAATACCAAATTTCATCCCTAATTGGGATCAGTCATTTTACAATCACCACCGCGGGCGGTCACGCCGCAGAGAGTCGATATCCAACCACTGTCGTGTACGTGTGTGTTTCTGGAGTTGAGTTTTATCTCCAATAGAGCGCGCAACACGAGAGTCGAGTAATTGTCGTGAACTCATACAATTCTCCTTACTTGTAAACCTTTATTTCTACCCATTGTTAAATGTGCAACATATAGAAACTATTAATTACCCAATCAACTGTGTCGGGAATATACCCAAATAAGCATGCTTCCTGTGAAATAATTGTCATAGCAAGAACCATCTGCGGAGTGCACGGCGAGGATTTTCTCCCACTTTTTGATCAGGAATTAATGACATTGAGTTACCACTAGTGAAAGTCCACCGCAGTATGGAAAATTTGTAAACATAGTTAAGAACATAAAAACATTAAAAGAAAACATTCAATAAAAAGCAGTGAACACAACACCTCCAAGTGTTTTAATTTTTCTTCTTGTGGACTCGTGCATCTTGACGGATTAACTGAAGTGTAGCAAGTGGGCTTGTGGGGGTGTGGTGCTTGGGTGCCGGCGCACGGCACGGGGTTTACTTTCACCCACCAACGGTTTTTACACGAGGGGTCGTCACCAAGGGGGGCAAGCCACGAAGGAAAACACAGTGCCGTAGTTTAAATTTTAATGTCTTGTTGGTCCTCTATTCTTACCTTCCCTTTTGTTTAGAACTCACAACCGAGGGACGGTCACCGCTGAGTCAGTCCGGGTCGTTTGCAACTTTTCCAAGGGTTCGACTGATCGGGTCGTATCGTGAGATTATTCACTGGTAGCCATCCGCTGGAAGGTCGCACTTCGGGCACGTCACGAGCATTTGAAAATTCGATGCGAAACTGTCCTCCGCGAGGGGTAAACACTATAAATAAAACACTCGGAGTTGCTTAGTTATAATTGGTCTTTATTCCCTGGTGATATCCGCACTTTGGGTTTGCCCTATATCCACGATCATTTGCTTTACAACTAGTATTACATTGTTTACTAAATCCTCTGCGGCCGCGATCACTGGCCTTACAACTAGTGTTATATTGTTTATTAAACTCCCTTTCTTTGATCAATATACCGGCGCGGGCTTCCCACTCGACTCAATTCTCGGGGCTTTGAACTCCGATGGAGACTTAGCTCTGAAAGCCACACACTACGGGGCAAGTAAGAGGGAACGAAGCGCACTCTGTGGTGGTTGGACAACGATTTTTTTGGCTCTGGACGCCACGGCGGATAAATTGCGACTGGTTATGAATGAAAATAATTCATTCATTGCGTCGTGGCGGTGCGTCATAGCAAAGTTAGGCTCGCTGCGAATTACGAGGAATTGTGGACGAGTTGCTATGCTCGCATAAGAACTCAGTTCCAACGAATTCTGGCCGTACAGGCTGGGTTGACTTCGTTGGTTAGGTGTACCGGGAAATTGGCTTTGGCGACGCGAGCGAGTATGGGCATGCATTTTCGGAGGCAATTGGAATGGCTTGGGTGCAAGCAAGGGATATCGTTTAGATAGAAATGTTAACCGAAATAATTTCGGGGGAAATGTGCGCGGTTTAGTTGGTTGGTAATGTTCCGTTGAGGATTTGGATATGCGTTTGTTATGGCATATGAGTTTCGGGGAAATTAAGATTGCTTGGCCACAAAGAGAAAATATAACTTAAGTAGGAAGTTGACCGAAGCAGTTTTGGGAAAACGTATGTGTGGCGATGTAATTGAGGGAAATGATTAATATTCCGTTGTAAATTGGAATATGCATTTATTTCAGCTTGGGAAATGGGTTTCTGGTAAGTATGGGATGTATGCAAATGCAGATTTTGCACGGGGAGTTGGATTGAGGTGACGCGCTGTTAGCGGTCAAGATTGGTTGGCATTGTGGGTTGGTTCTCCATGTGGTTAGAGAAACCCCCACACCCTCCTTATCCCCTAGAAGGCACACTGGCCTTAATCCGAACCCAACCCAAC
This sequence comes from Microdon myrmicae, assembly GCA_963931805.1. Lineage (NCBI taxonomy): Eukaryota > Metazoa > Arthropoda > Insecta > Diptera > Syrphidae > Microdon > Microdon myrmicae. Next base: position 114,591,482 of record OZ007501.1, read on the forward strand.
AAACCCTTTGGTGAAAGGCAACGCGCGACTGTGTGCACTCTAGGGTAGTTGGATTGCGACTCCTTGTTGCGGACGCCACGGTGGATAAATTGCGGCTTTTTGGCTCTGGACGCCACGGCGGATAAATTGCGACTGACTCATGAAATTGAAAATCCATTGCGTTGTGGTAGTGGCGTCGTAAACTCATTGCCACTTCCTAAGAATTTAGTGGAAGAGCTGCTATGCCTATGCGTATGAGTTTAGTTCCAGCGAATCCTTGCCGTATATGCATAGTTGGATTCGTTGGTTGTGTATAACAGGAATTGAAATTGCTTGGGTGCAAGCAAGGAATATCGTTTAGATAGTGGTGTTAACCGAAGTTATTTCGGGGAAATGTATGCCGCTTGGTTGGCTGTTAATGTTCCGTTGAGCATTTGGATATACGCTTTGTTAAGGCATATGAACTTCGGAGAAATGTGTGCGACTTGGTATACTTGCTAATGTTCCGTTGAGGATTGAATATGCGTTTGCTATGGCATACGAATTTCGGGGAAATGTGGATTGCTTGGTTGCGTTGAGGAAATATAGATAATTGACTGACGCAGTTTGGGGAAATGCATGTGGTGGTGATTAGAATATATTTGGTTGAATTATATTCTCTGGTGGTTTGGAAAATATTTTATTGCGGGTTTGGGAATATATGCTATTGGGTAATGTTCCGTTGAGGATTCGATTTTTGCATGTTTGCAGGTTAGGGTTGTGGGTTGGTTCTCCGTGTGATGTAGAGAACCCCCACAGGCTCATCCAATTTAGTGAACATTGTTGGGGATATAAGGAAACTGTGCCTGTATCGGCATACCAAATTCTACCCCCACAAGCGATAAACGAATATCGAATTGGACGTGACCATAATTTGTTTACCTCAAACAATCATAGCAACGGTGACGTCCTACGTTTCGTTCGCTAAACCAAACAATTACCCATCTCAGCGCTTATCTTTGAAATTGTATTGCTGTACACACAATATACCAATAGGGAAATCTATTTCTGCCTCCAGCAATTTCCTCTATTGTTTACAATAGCAAGGCCTTCAGCCTCTGTGCATGAACATTTGTTTGGACAGCCGCTGGTTGGTTTCCCTTCTCCTTATTCAATGCATTTTGTTGTTGTCCGCACTTCTGGATATCCAACCTATCTGTGCGATACCGATCGAAACCCTTCCAGTGAAACTCAACCATCGAGACGCGTCGGTGTCGCAGCGAGTTTAAGTCGAGTCCAAAGCAGTGGTTGTAAACCAGAACTATTCTGTGCTTTTAATAAATACGCTCCCCGTTTGTTAATTTGAGCAATATTTTGTGTTAATAAACTCATTCACCTCTTGTTAATAAGACATAGATTGTGCACCAATTTACTCGTCTACATTAAATACAATAAACAATACTGAGAGACGACCCAACAGGTGAAATATTTTAAGTAACACGGACCACCAAGAGTATGGAATAAAATTACATTTGAGTGTTTAATGAAAGTCCTTACATCGAACTTTACGTGTTTTATTTGTCTTTGGAGAACGGTCTGCAGCATTATCCAGTGGGCTTTCCGTGATCGATCTGTAGAGTTTTTGCTGAATCCGTACCCGTGCGGGTGCACTAGACGAAACGCCCACAGGTCAAATATAATACATCCAGAGTGAAACCCTGTCTATCGATTATCGACGTACGTTATAACGCAGGGGCCTAGAAATCTTGCAGAGGGAAGCAGGTCCGCTTGTAAAGAGGAGCAGCGTATCAATTTTTTCGAGGAATCTGGCTAAAATTAATTTTCAGCAGATTAAATGTTATAATTGAAACAAATTGAGTCACATCGCAAGGAATTGTAAACTTCCAAGAAGACAGGACGCTCAATCCAATAGGAACCTCTTTAGGCAGAATATAAAGCAACCCCCGGGCCCAAATAAATTGAACTTCAAGGAGAGAAATTTTTAGTAGGCTGCATGAAGTATGGGGCACTCATGCAGCTCAAAGTTTTGGATAAATCGGTAGAGGTAGATGTTGGGAGAATTCAGAGGTTCAGTGGGATGAATGCACCATCCATATTCCAAAGGACACTCGACGATATATTGCGGCAGCATATTGGCAAAATATGTTACGTATATATAGACGATATAGTGATCTTCAGTAAGGATGAGGATACTTATTTCGAAAACCTTAAAACGGTATTTCAAACCTTAGAAAAGGCAAACATGAGAGTTCAGCTAGATAAGTGTGCTTTTCTTGAGAATAGTGTAGAATTCCTAGGTTTCATAATTTCCTCTGATGGTATCAGAACAAACCCAAAGAAAGTTGAGGCAATACTGAATTTCCCATGCCCCAAAACATTGAAAGACCTTCGATCCTTCCTCGGACTTTCAGGATACTATCGCCGATTTATTCAAGGATACGCCAGTATGGCAAAACCACTTAGAGCCCTCTTAAGGGGGAAGGCGGACGAATCTCCAAGAATCTTTCAAGCAAGAAGACCGTGCATCTAAACGATGAAGGTATCGAAGCATTCAAAAAAATTAAGAATTCCCTAGTTTCTGACGACTTACTTCTTGCCTATCCTGATTTTAACAAAGAATTCCATCTAACAACTTGCTCCATAAAAACATCTGCGCACATATTACCACCCATAAGCACGTACTTGCTCCATAAAGACATCTGTGCACGCGTTCACGCGTAACCCATAAACTGATCTGCGCACGCATCCGTGCGTATCACCATAGAACCAGATCATCACAATAGACATTGTCGCACTAGCAATGCCTCATCATCACGCAGCATCTGTGATGACAACAATGTTGCACTATGATTCCATCATGATATTTTACGACCCAGCATCCGGGACAACGTCGCATGGCAGCTAGTATAAATATGAAATTGTAACTTAGTCTGTAGTTAGTTGCTTAGAGATTGTGTTTAAATAAAGTTGCGTTTTTTTAAAAACTAAAAATCAATAGTTCGTGTTTAACTTATATAAGGGGATCTTTGCAGTGTCTGCCTATGCGCGGACGCACACGATGAGTAGAATGAGCAACCATCGTGTGTACATTCTAACTCCTTTAGCGATGGATCTGGATGAGGAACGAATAAGTTACCATATTTGGTCATGGACGCGGTGATCAAACGAGCGGTTTGGAATAGCGCCGAAAAGCGAAAAAGGGTTCTAGGTCAGTCCTGATTGTCTCGTCGGTGGTGGTCGATCATAAGCGAAATATAAAAGCGGTGCAAAACGGAAATCTCATTCCACGTCAAGTAAAATTATATCTTGAAATGAAATCTGTAGCGCAAAAGGAACTCATGCATTGTGTTAATTAAGACAATACTTCGAATGTGAAGTGAAGTTATACTATGAAATAATATCAATATCAATATCAATGAGGAACTCATGCATTGTGTTAATTAAGACAATACTTCGAATGTGAAGTGAAGTTATACTATGAAATAATATCTCTTAATTGCAATTATATGTTCTAAACGTGAATTAAAATTATAGTTTGAAATGAAATCTGTAGCGCAAAAGGAACTCATACTTTGTGTTAATTAAAGCAATATTTTGAATGTGAATTGAAGTAATATTATGAAATAATATCTCTTAATTGCGATTATATGTCTTAAATGTGAATTAAAATTACTTTTTGAAATAAAAACTGTGAGCTGAAATTATATTTCGAATAATATAAACGTACGCACTGAAATTAAATTATTTGTTAATTAAAAGTGAATAAAAGATGAATACGGATCTGGCAAGATAGTCAGTTGTTAACGTGCGGCTTCCGCCACCCCCATCAATTAATTGTTTTTAATATAATTTGTTTTAATGTAGTTTGATGGTAAGGTGGTGGAGGAATTGCACGATCCACATGTGAGTGTTCGAACACGCCCCGATTCGAGTGTGGATCGTGGGCGAGTTCGAATTCGGTTTTCTGAGTGGATGTCGATGGAGAGAGAAAGAAGCACCAGGAGGAATTTTCGATTCCGTTTGTTTTTGATTTTGTTTTTGTTGAATACGGTTTTGAACTCCGTTTTTCAGTCGATTTTTAAGCAGTTGAAAACTGTCTTTTTGGATTTCCGTTGATTCTGAAGTGGAAAGGAGGAGAAAAAAGGAAAAAGCCCGTGCCTTTGTTTTTTTGTTTTTTGAAACGGGGAAAAAAGTAAAGTCTAAAAATTAAAAGTTGTAAAAATAAAGTTTGGAAAAGAACGAAATACTAAAAGCCCGTGCTTTGATCCATCGAAGATGGAAGCAGGAGGTGAACACCCCATCGTTGTGGTGCGATTAAACACGCAGGAACACATTAGCTTCTCCACAAAATCACCATCTGGCGGTGGCCGACCTGGTAGAGAAAAGAGGAAGAACCGGGTTCAGAGGACGAACCAGAGGAAGAGCCAGACTCCACGCCGGACTAGCCAGGTAACCCATTTTAAATAACTAAATATATGTGACAAATTACGTCACACAGTGTTTGATTTAATACAAATTCGACAGTTGGTCCTGACGAGGTCGTGAAGGTTGGGCAACAGACCCACAAGACAATTTTATAATCAAAGTAATTCGACTCCATGTTGCAAGAGCAACAGCTAGTGGAAACAATTTGATCTCGGGAGCCTTTTACCCCAACGATAGGTATCTGGAGAGCACTCTTCAAAGCGGCTTTGCTCCCCCAGGATCATTTCTCTTATTGGATAATAGAGGTCTTATACAGGACAATTCGGGAATCCCCATTATATACCACGTTTTCCGGAGAGCTAAGGACAAAAGAATTCGTCATAACTACAACATCGACAACTCCTCGTATCGTCTATGTTATTGTGCGGCGGTAGGAAACAAAATGAATGTGATTTTCAACCAACCTGGTGGTGACAAAATAAGGAAGAAAGGACTGCACGTCCCCATACTTATAACGCCTCATAGGCTAAACGGCATCTCCCTTCCACCATCCGGCTTCTCCCTTCTCCTCCTTTTCCCAATCTTTATTCTCCTTTTGTTCTTCCCACTCAATTCTCTTAATTTTAAATTGTAGTATCGCTGGCTAACAAAAACTAAAAAAAGGTATATAACATATATATATATACAGAAAAAAAAAATCAAAAACATTAAAATATTACTAGTTTCAAGTTTTTTATCTTTTTTACATGATTATTACAACTTACGGTATTAAAATAATAAAACTAACAAATAATTGAACACTGAAAGGTATACCTTAAAATTGTAATTAGAATAATTTAGAGTGCTCGTGCAGGGTCAGTAAATTAGATTAAGAACAATTATAGTTAAAATAGGCTTAGCAGTTAATCTAAAATTGTAAAAAAAAAAACAAATTGTATATATCTTTTGCAAATAAATGCGTTTTCAATCAATCAATCTGTTTGGTTACCCCAAAGAGAGACTTTATGTCTTGGAATCGGAAAATGCACCCCTTAATTAAGAGAGCCAGTTGCACTGGCCGAATTTCATTTGCCAACGAACGAATGTCGTGGAGTCCTTTTCCATCCGCCGACACGCCGGTCGCACGATCTCCCGCTCTCCGCTGTGCAAGTCGTGTGTGAAGTAAATTAAAATTTATAAATATCAATTAATAGTAATAACAAGTTTAAGTAAAATATAAAAAACACGAACGTATCTAATAATGACAGAGAAATGTGGTCTTCAGCAGTAGAAATAAAACTAGAACAAAATGACAGACAGTGCGTTTAATTTTCCGCAGCTCCTCGGTGCCTTTATTTCTTTTTGTTTGTGACTTTCTTTCCTGCGGAACTTTAGCGACAGTCGGATGGGGATAGGAGTGAACCGAGTCCCCATGCTTGGCACAATAATCCTAATCCCCACAACCTCATCGGCAGTTATTGAGCAATTAGCAAACGCAAACAAAACTTCTCACAAGAGAAAACAAAAAACACGGAAACCGAACATACCAACCTGCTGACATTATTTTTGTTCGAACAAATAGAAGAAACCAAAAAACTGACAGATTTACGAAACACATAGGGTCCACAGATAACGGAAATACAGTGACAACTAACAGAACAAAAGCTGTGCATAAAGACAATAATCATTCATAATGTTGCCCCTGAAACTAATTATTGCCTTCCTCCCGTTTACTTTTGCATTCGAGATAACCGATTTAAAAGACAAAAAGTTAGTACTAATTGAAGACGATCCAGTTTATATATTCCACAAAGAAGAATATCTAATTCATACCACCAACTTAACAACCATATTCAATAGCTTCGAGCAAATTAAAAGTAAAAGTAACAATGAAAATCATATACAATCATTAATTAGTAGAATAGAAAGTTTAGAATCCCAACATAGGACAACGGACAACAGAAACTAAAGAAGCTTAAACTTTCTGGGATCAATTATTAAATTCATCACCGGTAACCCAGAACATGACGATCTGATTAAAATACAATCGCAAATAAACTTGTGGTGGTTCTTGCAAACGCCACTACTTACCTGCTCAGCTACCACCAGGTAACCATTTCCACGCGCGTCCTAATTCATAAAAAGCGTGTACTTACCTGCATTGGTTATTCCAATAACCACGAAAAACCTGTGAAGCATAATGTCTGCTGATACGAAAAATATATCAGCAACAACAGATATTCCCTACAAGGGCATAGTCGTACGAAACGCACCATGTTCCCAAAAGGCAAAATCCGGTTGCACATGCAGCAAACAACATTGCCCAACAAGTATCAAAGAAATACCTCCTAATGTGTTTACCACATACTACAGGAGATATTTCTTCCTTTTTGTGGTCATCTATACAAACGACCGATCGACCACCTATCCGACAAGCGAAGTTGTTGGCACCAGCCAAATGCCCTTGAAACACGGATTGATACAACATCACGTGTTCGATATAATTCCCTGACAATATCCATGCGCATAAGACGAAAGCATTTTCGCACACACGCGCATGGCGATTTATACCAGGGGACGCCGTTAAAGCGCGCCCAAGCAGCGTGAAGTTCCACACCACGTTGTCGAGGGAACATATCCATTTATGGAAGTGGAAAGCACACGATCGGCAATAATGCCTTACGCACGCGTTGATCGTGCAAATACTTCAACCCTTTTTGTAGCAGAGATACTCGCACCTGGTGCGAACTTTAAAGGGGACCTATGCTATGCCTTCATACTTGCGGATACACACGATGAACAGCAAAAGCAATCATCGTGTGTGTATTTCAACCCCTGTTGTGTTGATCAAAACGCAAAAGGGATATCTTACCAAATATGGTCATCGCAGCGATGATGGAATATGTGGTATTCTGTCGCTGCGATGAGCTAGTTTAAACGCGTCTTGGATTCCGTGAGGGCAGGTCGTACCCTCACGTTAATTAATAAATCTCTCATGGGGCGTCCCAAGAGATAGTCAGCCGCTATCGAGTGCGTAGATTTGATAGAGCGAAGAGCTCAATGAACGGATGGAGCCAAAGTGTCACAGAATAAATATTTGATAACCTACGTTATAACTATCTACAGTGTTACAACACAGTAATCTTACCTTAACATTTTACTTAATATCTACATAGAATATTTGATAAACTACGTTATAACTACCTACAGTGTTACAGAAGAGTAATCTTACCTTTAACATTTTACTTAATGTGTACATTGAATATTTGATAACCTACGTTATAACTATCTACCAGTGTTACAGAACAGTAATCTTACAGCAGCAGAAGCAATCATCGTGTGTGTATTTCCACCCCTTTTGTGTTGAACCGAACGCAAAAGGGATATGTTACCAAATATGGTCATCGAAGCGATGATGGGATTTTGGTATCTTATCGCTTCGACTGTCGGTTCGGATTCCGTGAGGGCGAGTCCCGCCCTCACGTTAATTTACATCCCTCTTGGGCCGTCCCAAGGGATCGGTTAATTCTTACACACGAGTCTTAATTGTCTCATCGGTGGTGGTTGTTTGGAACTGAAATTATGTTCTGAAATAAGACTTGTGGCGCGAACTTTAATGGAAATTATATTTTGAAATAATACTTGTGGTGCGAACTTTAACTGAAATTATATATTGAATGTGAACTGAAATTACATTCTAGGTTAACTGAAATTATATTACAAATAAAAATGAATGTGGTACTGGCAAGAGAGTCCAGCGTTTAATTTAATCGAAATTTCTACAGCTAAGACAGACAAGATTTTTATGGACGAGAAACACCATAATTGGTAACACTTCGTGGTGAAGGAGTAGAACCGGTGCAGTACACATGCACACATACTTCTACCCCATAAACTCTTTAGTAGAAAATAACAAGCAAAAAATTATTAATTCCAAACTAGAAGAATTACTTCAAACAGTAAAAAAGGATAGAAATAACAATGAAGTTTTGTTGTCAGAATAATTAAGAGAAATAGAAACTATTATATAACTATAATTAACGAAGTTGCTCGAACCAAACTCCGAATACAAGTTTACAGATTTGCAAGACATTGCAACCATGTTTATCCCACTTGAGCAACACCCTATAACAACAACAGTTCTTACAGCTACCAGTTTACTAACACTCTTAAGCATAACCTACGCTTTGAGAATATTTTTATCCTACAGAAGAAGGAAAGCTTACAAGGATGCCTACGACAGAGAAGTGGAGAGACTTCGACTCAACCCGATCATAAGCGCGGACGCATATGTTTAAACAAGGGGAGAGTTAACGCCCCACGCACATTGGACTTTAAATAAAATACAATCACTTCCTTTCTTAGCCAAATCATGGAAAATTCCCAAATCATCTCCAACCTTATTATCATTATCCTTCCTGTTAAATATAATTTTAACAATTAAAATGTCCAAATTATGATATTTATTATGGCTAATAAAAAGAATATGACTATTGCAGTGTGAGTGAGGTTTTAAAATGGGTGTTTTACTTTTATTTATATTATCTACTATTGTATTTGGGGATATTCTATTGTAAAGGGGAATTAGTGATTTGGAGGGGAGGGAAGGATGAAGGGTATGTATGTGAAGACACAAGATGTTAATTATTCAAAGGGTGAGTGATAATTACCTAACGTTCATAGAACAAGGGTACTTGGTGTGAAGAAACAATTAATGTTAGACTAAGTTCATTAAGAAATAAATATAATTTTTTGATACAACCAACAGATCTATCATTAACTCGCGTCAAGTCTTCTGTGGGATACAAAGTAAACAAACGCGTCCGAGTGTAGTGCAGTGATATATATGGGATTCAGTAAACCGCGAACCGTCATACAGGGAACACAGTGCTAACAAGGAACGTGTAAAAAAGTGAAAAAAAAAAACAAAAAAACAAAAAGTGAAAAAAGTAAGAAACAAAATGAAGTGTAATAAAAACGTAGTCGACGTCAATTGCCAAAACTCTCCAGAAATCACCAGCGAGACACAACAAGGTAAGAAACCCAAAATATGGCCCTAGGGCCAAACCAGCACACCGGCAACAGGTTCCTAGAACTGGAAAAGAGAAGCCGGCAGCCCATTGTCCTTCGATTTCTCGAACAAAGCAACTTCAAAAACACGTCGGTTTATTCAAATTCACCCAACCGATGCTTCAATGCCACTAACATCTGTCAACGTCTTTGTTCTAAAGAGAATAATTGTGTCTATTAGTACACAGTACGAAAGAATCACCCTGCTTAGGGATGGTCCTATACTAATTTTAGTCAAAGACCAAGATACAGCAGATAGATTCATCCAATCCAAACGATTCGAATCAATCTGTCCGGCCGACATAAGACTGTGAAGGTTCTTTAATACATTCCCAAGGAACCGCCCATCCTCTTTAAATTAACCACTTCCTCTTACCATACAAAGCCATGGCACTTACCTGCAATTCGGGGCACCGTAAACTCCCCTGCAACATCATACCTGAAAGGGAAACCTACCCGACGGCATCCATACATTTGGATCTTTCCTGGTTCATACTCCATGAGCCAGTTCATCTCCTATCGGCTCAGCTTGTCTTCAATTACCGATATACAAACGCTGGCCAGCGTATTGTTGACATAGCTGGAGCCGATTGCGACAATTACCCGTTATCGGCTATCAACCGATCATAAAATTTAAGCATGGATAAGTTCATTGTTTGTTCAATCATTATGGAAAATTTAACAAGCCTCAGGACTTGCTAAATAAGGCCAAGACCGGTTCCCGGTTGTAGTGCCGATGATGTTGATGAAGTTCATTGTTTAGGCAATCTTACCCATGCCATGCCTATGATGACCCGCCTGAAAACCTAAACTAAACATACAGTATCTCACTGTGTTCGTTTACTTACCCGCACATTAACCCAAACATATACCCATCCAGCCTGACCCTTTGCCGCCGTCGACGAGAGTTCTGCTGATTTATGTCAACAAAATAATTTTCCTCCTTGTGCACCGGAGCCATACGGCTAGATTAGATATTGCCTACATCGATATTTCCAAGGAATCTTAGGCAAATGCAATGACGACCCCTTTGTAACTTACGCACATCATGTATATTATGCGTGACACCATTTGACCTGCGAAATAGCGTTTTTGTTTACTTTGAAACCAACGATGTATGGGTACATCGCCGCAGCCCCCGATGATCGTACGTTTGTTTAATCAGGTGTCCACTGATCATCGTTTTCATAGCAGGGCATCGTACTTGTACTATACGGACACATATAGAATCCTCGCACACTGATGTAATCCACCACCGTTGAATCTGACGGATATGGATTGCATCGAGGAGTCAGATCTTAACCATCGCTGCGTGCACATGTGAAAAAGTCGAGTTTTAAACAATCAATCGCGAAAAGACGAAATACGCCGTCGAGGAAGTCGATGTAACAAATTCGTTAAATAACGTGTTGTGTAAAAGTTATTCCGTGGAAGGTTTAAATTACCTTAAGTAGGTTTTTCGGTGTCTACTTAAATGTAAATTTGTGTGGACAGAGAAAAACAAAAAGACAAATAGATAAATAAAATTTGAAGATTAACAATAGTGCACCTTGTACTGTGCCAATCAATGTGTAATTTATCCGCAGAATTTTTAGAACAATAAACATCTACACTCAAATCAAGTGTCTTTTATTTTCCACTTCGAGTAATGCATTTTGTTTTTTTTTTCTTCGCTGGACATCGGAGATTTGTGGACAAATTCTACGCCACTGTCGGGGATATTGGTGAATTTATGTCGTACGTCGGCATACATAACTTTACCCCACAAGACTACACCCCAAACTAAACGTCTCTAAAGGAATTGTTTACGCCCCCTGTCTTATAAACGTCCCAGAACCTGATATTATAGCATAAATGAGTTCCCAAGGCATTGTTGATGTGTTTAAGTTCACCAGAATGTTGAATGGAGAACGGAAGCCCACGGGCTTAATGCTATTTTCATTTGACCGTCTTCAACCACCAACAACAATTGAAATCGGCTGGTACAACACCAAGGCCAAGGAATACATTCCGAGGCCTATCCGTTGCCGACAATGCCAATTACTAGGCCACACGGCAAAATGGTGCAAAAATACAACGGCATGCAAGACATGCAATCTTCCACCCCAGCCTGAAACTGAATGCACAAGAACAACCTGCGCAAACTGTCACGGCCCCCACCCGGCATCTTCTTCCGCATGCCCAAAATATATGCAATACCAACAAATTTTAATAATACAAACAAAAAATAAAACATCCCTATCCGACGCTAAACGCATATACAGAGAACAAAATCCCATACAAACAACAAATAATGATCTTGTGGGGTTTCTCTATATCACATGGATATAGAGACCCAGCCCACAATCCTAACCTAAATTCGACCGCTTTCAGCATGCCTTATTTATCCCCTATTCCACCGTCCATCCTATTCACCTGAAATAACATGTTTTCCCCAAGGACGCATAGCTAAACTCATTATCCTATGCAGATAATGCATAATTGAGTTTAGCTACCATTTTCGCCATACGGCAACTCATGTACTAAAGAAGATGCAGGTGAAGTGAACTTTTGTAAATCAAATTTACACGTTCTTTTGTAAATAAATGTGGACAGTTATAAAATAAATAAAAAACGGATTAACATCAAGTCAACAGCAGTGCATTTCATTTATTGTATTCGAAGAACTATTTTCGACGACGGAACAATCGATGAGTACAGTTGGGGAGTTAAGTGAATCTAGTGCCCATGTTGGGCATTCTAAGTTAAACCCCCACAATCTCTATTCGGAACAAATAAAGAAAACCACTTCCACACTAAAAACATCAACTGGTACCAATTCAGTCCCAACAAAACACATAAAAGACCCAATACCCGTAAACAAAATTACTGCCAAAGAAACATACATATTTCCCTCCACCTCTTACACAATCTTAACGGAAATTGAAAAGAGAAAATACCCGATTGGACAACAAAACACAATAAAAAACAAAATACAAAATGCTTCTCCCACACAAACTCAAACACACACAAACAAATCGAAACACACTCCAGCAGAAATGCAAAAATCCCGGTTAGACTCAACGGAAAATTTCCCTTTACCTGATCATGGGAAGATATGATCCTAATCTCTGTCACCAACACATTGACTCTGCGGCACAGAGCGACTTTCACTCAAACCAATCCGAGCGGATTGGACAACTGAGTGAATCGAGCTGAGTGGCGCGGAGTCAGATAACTAACCACCGTTATATTGACTCCCCAACCTTGAACACCACAACAAACACTAACAACAATCCAAACGATCTTTTAATGCTCCAGTGGAACCTAAATGGGTTCCACAATAACTACCACGAACTACAGGTCCTCATAAAGGAACTAAAACCAGCGATCATAGCATTGCAAGAAACCCACTTACCCCAGTCCTCAAATCACAAAGTGCCTCGGAAATATACAGCCTACTTCAACAACCTCATAGGTAACCACACAGGAAACAATTCCTCTAAACAAGGTTCCGATATACTAATACATAGGGCCCTTAACCTTAGACACCTCAACATTACTTCCCCTTTCTCGGTTACCGCAATCGAACTTAGGTAAATTAAGTTTAACCGCAATTTCAATGTACATCCCACCCAACCAACCATTCAATCTGGCGGATCTGAATAACATAATTCAAAACATGCACACACCAATCCTCCTAGTGGGGGATCTCAATGCATGGAGTCTGTGGCGGTTCTTTCGAACGCCACTACTTACCTGCTCATTTACCACCAGGTAACCGTTTCCTCGCGCGAGTTAACGTATGAATCACCCAACTGTAGCGGTTCTACGAACCATACAACTCCTTACAGGTGAGTTATCCTTTCTGCCAAGGAACTCTACTCACCTTTCGCAGCACACGTGCCCACAGACACGCGGCCAATAGTCACTACAATACCTGTAATAATGGCTATATGAGATTGCAACAACGTTGAACCCGATAGCAAAAACCAAGGAACTTAACGTTCAAAAGCGTCCAAGATCGAGTTCAACGCATCCATACATGGTATTCTACCCAATTCAAAAGGGAAGCTAAAGCATCTCATCTAAGCAATGCGTCAAATGCAGAAAGCATCGCATACAGATCTCCCATCCTAAACATCTGCACGATGTTTCTAAGGAATTGCATCTTCGGTAAATTAACCGAACCAGGGAGGCATACTCGGGTAGCTAAAGGCAATTAGCACCTCTGAATTCCGTGCAAGATCCCAAAACCGACAGGCGCACGTGCCCAAACAAAGCCATTGCGGAGAAACAGCAATCGATTAAAACGCTGTTCCCATAGGGTAAAGCAAATATAATTATCCTACCCGAGGATAATTATGGTGGCCAAAAATGGATCGCTAAGAATAATAAACTGAACAACGGATGCCTATTCTGGTGGCTATTTAAAATCAACACTATCCCAGATAGAGGTTTGTGATGGGAAAGGCAAACAAAGCCTTACATCCCATAGTCCGCGTACACATCCGAAATACAGGCGACCTTTGCCGCATGCCAGATGTGCAGAGCAAATAACATGATGCCGACCACCGACGTCGAATCATGTTAACGATGATAAGTAGGTAAGAGTTCTCTTTTCCAGATCGTATGGGAAATTCTCCTTCAAGATACAAAGGGAAATGTTATGCTGTTAACAGATACGAGGGGTAAATTCTGTTAGCAGATTGGATGGAAAAATTTTCCTTTGCAGATGCGGGCTGATTAATGCAAAGGGGATATTTTTAGGATAGGTCCAGTCAGTCAGATTTTGATCGTCACTGAGACGAGTTTTCGTAAAAGAGCAGCGGTAAGGGCAGAGAGAAAGATACGCGAGCTTGAAGAAGGCAGTAAAGAAACGTTTCGAGTGTGTCGGAAGTTTAGTGTTTTCGTAAATTCAATTAGAACAGTCTGCTTCGATGAATTACGCGTCATTTATGTCATAAAAAATAATAATTGTGCAACAAAAGGACGAATTTCCAACAGTAAAATAAAAACCACTGAATAAGAACAAGGAATACCAGTGTTTTAATCGTCGCTATCATTTGCTCCGGTTTCATTTTGTTTTCCTGCGAACAGTGTTCGGCGGAACACTGCATCATCGATTATAGGCCAACGAACAATCCCGCCAAACAACCACTATGCATCCTTATGTTCACCTTAAAATAAGAAATTCATCCAACAACAACTAGCGTCTGCATTTTTTATGATCTTCTAGGAATGTGTTTCCTATTCATTCCTTAAAATATTTAACAGTAAAATTGTGTCTAGACATCATTTACCTAAATCCAAAAAAACCCAAAATAAAATGCTAAGAAGCAAAACACTTGTATCTATACGTTAGGTCATTAAAAACACATTAGGAGTTTCCTAGGTTAAGATAGAATTTAAGTATAAATAGCATAGAAAAACTGTAGAGAGTGTTCATAATGACCTGTAAATTGACAAATAAAATAAAGAGGCATAGCTTACAAGAAATTATATTTTTTTCTTGCAAAAAATATATCAACAATAACTCGCGCCCTACAACATGAAAAGCGTGTACTTACCTTCCATTAGAAAAACCTGTAAAACAGTAATTCTTGCTGACATGAAATGCCACCAGTAACAAATGCTAAATTTCAAAAAGCAGTTTGGTCGCACCATCACGCGACCAACATGAACCCAACCAAATACATTATACATGTCTCGGGTCGCATCCTCCGCATGTAAACGCAATTTGGTTGCACCTACTAGCGACCAATATTGCCTGTGCAATATCTACACGATATTCTTTTGCGCGCCAGCCGCACACCTGCAGGAAATGTGTATCTTTCCTCAACATAGCATGCCCACATCGATCGGTCACCCGACCGACCAATACATGAGGGCAGCCGGCCGACGCCCATGCAGTCAAGTTCGCAAATGGAAATTTACCAGCAGAATTCGACTACGAGGATATGCCAGCAAAATGTACACGATCAGCTATAATGCTTTACGCAGTCGTTGATCGTGTAAAAATTTCAACCCCTTTTTGATGAGCTACCCAGCAGCTGCAATCATGTAGATCGAAACGATCCTATGTCTGCATACTTGTGGATACACACGTTGAGCTGCAGAAGCAATCATCGTGTGTGTGTTTCACCCCTTTTTTGTCTTGTTTGCTGGACCCAAAAGCTAAATCTTACCATATATGGTCAGCGAAGCGACGAAAAGAATTTTTGGTATTCTGTCACTTTGGATGATATAGTTAATCGCGATTTGGATTCCGTGAGGGCAAGTTGTGTCCTCACGACGTGGGACGTCCCAAGGGATCACAACACTCGAGTTAGTTAGTGTGTTCGAAATTAGCCATCCTGGAGTTGAGTTTAGAGTTGATGTGCGCCGTGTATTTAAGAGTCGTCGGAGGTTTTGATCCAAACGTTCATTTTAGTTCTGTTAATTCATATCTGCTGAATCACAAGGAACTGTGTATTAAGTGTATATGTGTTACAGTACCAATAAACTATAAGTGACTATATATTAAGTTGAATATAATTTTTCCTGTTGCAACGAATACCAAGTGTCAACGTTCGTTTCGTTCTATTAATTACTAACCAATAAACTATAAGTGACCATATATTAAGTTGTATATAATTTTTCCTGTTGCAACGAATACCAAATGTCAACGTTCGTTTTGTTCTATTAATTAATAACCAATAAACTTTAAGTGACTATATATTAAGCCGTATATTTTTACCTGTTGCAATGAACAATAAGTGCCAACGTTTATTTGAAAAGTTATAATTAATGAACCTTTTATACATCAATAAGAGAACGTTTTAAGTTGGACGAGCCGTGTTTACTTCCGTTGTCTAATTTGGAGTCAGGATTAAGTGGCAATTTTTGCTAACCAGTGCTCACCTTGCACATCAGCAGTATCAGTTAAAAACACCACAAGTCCAATATGGGGATCATGAACAACAAACAAAAGAGGGAAAATCGTTGAACAATTTTTGCTACAATCCCACCTGGCAATACTGAATAACGGCA
Source organism: Microdon myrmicae (assembly GCA_963931805.1). Lineage (NCBI taxonomy): Eukaryota > Metazoa > Arthropoda > Insecta > Diptera > Syrphidae > Microdon > Microdon myrmicae. The sequence goes on from OZ007501.1 coordinate 114,607,946, forward strand.
AGCCAACCCACTTTTCCACATACAAAGCCTTTACAAACATAGACCTTTCCATAATATCAGCCCAACTTTCCCCCATAACTAACTGGGAAATATTAGACAATCTGCATGGAAGCGATCACTTCCCGATTAAAATCTCTGTCTCAACTGGCAACGACAATAAGAAAAAAATCAAACTCCTCCTCAAGTTTCAATCCGACCGAGCAAATTCGAACAAATTTCAAATAATTAGCACACAATTCCTCAATCTCCATAACACTGAAACTAACATAAACAGGCGCCAATGGCTCCATCTCGCAGACAACAAAAAGGTTCTGTAAATCAGTCGTACAATGGTGGAACGCAGATCTGGCTAATCTACGCGCAGAAAAGCAATCGGCATGGACACATTTTAAGAAACCCCCAACCGACCAACACCTAATACGCTACAAAAAGCTTAACGCCCTATTCCGAAGAACAGCTAAAGTTGAAAAGGCTAAAGCCTTCCAGTCCTTCACGGAAATATTAAATGCAGCATCCACCCCAAACAAGATATGGACTGACATAAAAACACTGACAGGCAGCTACAGCTCACTCAATATTAAATTAATAAACACGGGATCCAACATACTTACATGTTCTGGAAAAATAGCCAAATACTTGGCCGATTTTTGGGCAAACACGCCCACCAACTTCAATTTCCACCCAGATTTCTATACTGCAAAAAACCAAATAGAAGTGCAGCCAACACCTCTGAGCAACCCCAAACAACAAAGTTATCGAAGCCCCCATAACCCATATAGAACTAGAATCTAGTCTTCATACCACAAAAGGAAAAACTCCAGGTTTCGATAGAATCGACTATCAGATGATAAAACACAGTCCACAGATTGTGAAGGACCGCCTTCTAAATCTATTTAATTCCATATACACGACAGGCATCATACCACAAATGTGGAAAATAGCCACAATTATTCCTCTGCCAAAGCCAAACTCCACAACCGACACAATCAGCAGTTTACGCCCCATAGGTGTCCAACAAGTCGGCTTTAAACAAAGTCGGGGAACAATGGACGCATTTCTCCACATTGATAACTACGTTAACTCCGCTCTTTACTGCAAAAAACATACTTCCATTCTATCAATAGACTTCGAAAAAGCCTTCCACCGCATCGGTCCACACATTATCCTCCAAGCTCGACAAAAATGGAAAATAGGACGCAACATGTTCAACTTTATTAGGTCCTTTTTAAATAATAGAAAATTTAGAATCAAAGCTAACGGGGTGTTTCTGATGTCCATAATGTAGTGCTCCAGAAAGCCCTACCATTAATATTAATATAAAGAGAGAGAGCGAACATGTTTTCAGGTCACCTTTTTACTCTTACCCTTTTTGCTCTTTTTTCCCTTTCATTAAAAATCCCATACAATCATCTAGTCAGTGTCCATCATACCGTCGTGGAGATCGCAACGATCATTCCTGACCGACATTCACATTTGTACTTTTTAATTCAAGTTAAAATTAAAATTAACTATCATTATTTCAACTAAATCCTTTCGCCTTTTACTTTTTACCCTCGACACTTCGCACTCTTCTCCCAAACGAATGGGAAAGCACGGCGCGGAGTATATTTGGTGGCAGCGGCGAAATAAAAGTTTGAACCATCCTTTACAGTGAAAAAAAAAAGGAAAAAGTGGAAAAAAAAAATCAATAATCAAAAGTGAAATAAAAACACCTGAATAGAAGAAGAAAAGACAAAAATAAAAAGTACACAAAAGAGAAAAAGTGAAAAAACACAAAGATTGAATTAAAGAAAAAAAGACAATAATCAAAAAGTGAAATAAAATAAAAACACTTGAATTAAAGAAGAAGAAAAGACAAAAATAAAAAGTACACAAAAAAGAAAAAGTGGAAAAACACAAAGATTGAATTAAAGGAAAAAAACAATAAGGAAAAGTGAAATAACAACACTTGAATTAAAAAAGAAGAAAAAGACAATAATAAAAAGTACACAAAAAAAAGTAGTTGAAAAACACAATGATTGATCCCGGAAAACAAAAATAAAAAAGACCAGGACGGACTATTCAACTATAGGGCGTGAAGCTCACCTGGCAGGAAAAACACAATTTAAAGTGGAAAAAAAAATATAATATCCAAAAGTGACAAAGAACAAAACAACAAAAGCAAAAAAATACACAACGAGGAAAACCCAATAATAAAAAAAAAAAAAAGTGAAAAGTGGAGAAAACAACGAACACCGACAACATCAAATGCAGCAACGCACTCAACAGGCGCAGCAACACCAGGTAGTTTATTAATTTCAATTAGTATTTTTATCATAAATTATTAGAATTGCTTTTGAATCATGCTTTCCAAGCATGCACTTACTCGATTCAAGTTAAAATTTTATATAACAAAAATCGAAATAATAATGTACATATAGAAAAACTCAGATAATGATATGAAATACCATTTTAAAAAGGATTAACAAAATGAATGTTATTATTGGACATGAGTGTACATCCGATGCGCACACCAGCGACAACGAAGTTGGTCGAACTCAACGAACATCCACCATCTTGTATTTCGTCAAGTTGAAATAGCTTTCCTGATGACGCACGTGCACATCATCAGTCTCTTTCTCGACCAGCCGCCACGGAGTACGGACGTCTGCCGCGTGCCATCCCCGGCGAATCGATTCTACACCTATTCATATTGTAACTATCCACTTTTATTTTATTAATTAATAAAATCCAACAGTTATACACCTCAATATATTATTACTAATATCAAACACACACATTTATATAAAATATTATATTATATACTTCACCTACAATGGGATGATAGAAAACTATTATCACCAAACAAAAGAAAAACAAAGGATAATGAAACAACCACACAATTTCACCAAAATACAAAATCATATAGTAGATTTCGGAAAAGGAATTTAAAACAGAAAACATAACGAACAAATAAAGAAATATATATGAGGGACGCTATACAATTAACACCATAACAACCTAAAAACAAAAGGTACATTATGATACATTACCAATACATATATTTACACACATATATATATATATATATTTATTCATACATATATTTCGAGATGGGCTTTCTCCACAAACAAATAAGTTGGGAAAAATTCCTTATACTCCCGAGGTAGGTTCAAATACGCGAAGAATTTTCAATTAAAATCCCCGTACGCTTACCCCTCGTATGTTGTTGATCCTTTTATCTGCTAGGGCCCCTTTCCCTCTTCTCACCCTTGGTGTTTTCATAGGATCAATATATTTAGGTTTGAAAGAAACGAAGCTGTCTTTAATATGATCGATATTTACTTGGGTTTTCTGCCTCTCTCGTTAGTGTTTTGGATTTTCTCATAGGTTCGTTCCACTCACATTCGGGAAGATCTATTTTTCTCAAATAAAAACGCAAAATTAACATGCGGAACAAATAGCGATTTATAATGGAAGTCACTATCGGGCAGAAAGACATCTTAGATCTCGTACCGGTGTTCAGCGGTAACCCGGACGAACTATATAATTTTATCTCTTGTGGAGATATAATTTTTTTTGCAGGCACAGGACGACAGTCAGCATGTTTTCTTTCTAAGCGTAGTAAAAACCAGACTGCGAGGCCCAGCAAACGACTACATCCGATACAAGGTCATTTCAAACTGGAATGATCTTGCTGCGGAATTAAAGAAAGAATTTAAAATTCTCCCCTCTAGGTCGCTGGCGCAAAACGATCTGGTGACAGCCAAACAAGGAAGTAGGGAAGGCTTGAAGGAGTTTGGAAACAGACTCACACACTTCCTGCACCTGTTGGAGAGCGCCACGTTTGAAAGCACTGTCGAACCTGCGGTGCAAACATATCTCCTCAAGGAAAATAATAAACTCGCCCTACACACATTTGAAGACGGACTTCGTAAACCAAATTTAAAACTCTTGGTTAAAGCACGAGGTACCCCAAATCTTAGAGCAGCTATTAATTACGCTCTCGAGCAGGCCCCACGATTAAGAACTGACAACACTTCAGCAAATTTTTCCGCCTATCCAAACCTCAGCCGACCAGTAATTTGCCAATCGTGTAATAGGCCTGGACGTATCTCTGAGGAATGCTACCGCAATAGTAAACCTTTACAATCTACCCCCCAAATTAAGGCAGAGGTTGAACGCCTCCAATGCAGATACTGCAGCACATTTAACCATTCCCAGGAGGAATGCAAAAGGAGACTGTTGCAACCAAATAATCAAAACAGCTACCAATTAAGCAAAAATGTTCTTGGAACTCAGCCCAATCCTACCACAAACGTCTGGGGAAGTGGAGTAATAAACAAAATAAGCAGTATACAGCTATTAAAAATCAACAGTCAGAAACAATTTACGGAAAAAACAGATAAAATGTTGTTAGAAGCCAAGGAGACAAACCAGAGGCAGGACGATCTAACTGCTCTCCAAATAAAGGAAGTAGCAATCAAAGATCGTATCCACAAATCTACATCTAAATCCGTTTGTCTACGGGCCGGATCCGATTATTTAGCAAAGGTCTCTAATCCAACTATCCCAACAGCTCCCTACATTTCTACATTCTCACATCCCCCAACTTTTAACAATAAAATGCCTAAGCTCATTAAAGAAATAACAGCAGCAAAATGTAAGACTGCGGAACAAAGAGTCCCAGCAGAGCCTAAGACTGCGGAACCAAAAGTCACAGCAAAACATAAGACTGAGGAACAAAGAGTCCCAGCAAAATATAAGACTGCGGAACTAAGAGTCCCATCAAAGCAGAAGCCTGAGAACCAACAAATTCTTGCAAACAACCCGTGTGTCGAACGTTTGCAGTCAAAAATGTACACAAGCTCATAGTAAGCTCCGTAATAAAACACAAAGTTAACCAAATAAACAAAATCCTTTTTAGAAATAAAAAAACAGATATCTCTCAAAATCGATCACGAATCACCCATCTTTCAAAATATTCCCCTTTGGTCGTTATATTACACAAATCTTGAACTCTCTCAAAATCTATTTTGATATCTCTCAAAATCTATCACGAATCCCCATCTTTCGCACGGCGCGGAGTATAACAATAATGTAAAAACGGGTATACCTCAAGGATCCCCGTTATCAGTAGTATTATTTAAAATAGCGTTTGAAGAATTAAATAGCATAATCTCGAAATATAAAATCGTAAAACATTGTCTCTACGCCGATGACCTTATCATTTTCACTAATGTTAACGACTTAAAAGTTGCTAGTAAGACATTCGAAAATATTCTATGCGACATTCAAATATGGTGTAACCGTTCCGTATCAAGAATATCAAAGTAAAAAAGCAAAATCATACACATATGTAAAAAAAAATTGCAATAAGGATCTAATAGTAATTTTTGAAGACGATATTATTAGTAATGTCGACACATTAAAAATTCTCGGCTTACAATTTGACTGTAAATATAATTTTAAGAACCAATGTTTAGCTCTTAAGAAAAAATGAGATTTAAGGTTAAATATTCTTAAATACCTGTCATGTAAAAATGGCTCGGCGCGTACTAACACACTAATCACTATCACTACAGCACTCCTGTTATCTAGAATAGACTATGGTCTACCTATATACGGTAACTGCAGCAAAACAACTTTACAGATGATCAAATCTCCCTACCACGCAGCAGCCCGCATAAGCACAAGGGCGTTTCGTACCACCCGAATTATTAATATACTGACTGAAAGCAGACTTCCATCCATAGAAAAAAGAAAAAAAGCTGTTATCGAAATTAGCTGGCAAATTTCCCGCAATATCCTCAACCCCCTCCCTAAATGATGTCAAACAGATACTTAGGAGAAAACGTCCTCTGAAATTCATTTCGGCACTAAGAGGGGCAACAGAACTGGCTAAACAGCTCCATGTGGTAACTAAACCACAACGTCAACGAACGCATTACCCGACATGGCTATTACCAACAGAATGTATCATAGAGGACTTGTGCGGGTTCTCTATATTACATGGAGAACCAACCCACAATTCCAACCACAATGTTCGTTTTATTTCGACCGCTAACAGCGCGTCACCTCCATCCCAATTCCTACCGTCGGCTATTTCACCTGCAATAGATAAATCCTTAAAAAAAGACTTGACCGGAAGTCATTAATCTATTCGGTTAATGCACAATTGCATTCAGTGTTTTCTTGCCATACGGCAACACTATTGCATTAACCCATGAGATTTCCACCGGAAATTTCAAAGTCATTTTGGTAAGCAACATCCAAGACCAGACCAAACGACGCGGTTACATAATCATGCATCGGCTGGGGAAATTCCAAATTCTTCGAATTTGGTACACACGATAATATTTCCCTAGCCGATTAAGCGTCACTTATGACTTCCCCCAGCCACTCTATTCTCTTGGGATCAATGATCTCTTTTAACAGGTGAATAGCTACAAACCAACTTCCATTCTCATCTCATTTCCCCAACGCTCTCTGAGATCACCATAATATCCTAATTGTGTCACTAGGTCAGTCTCAGCATAGCATTGCGACATACGTGCTAAAGCTAATTCCACCTCGAGATCATTGCACTTTGAGTTCTGGTTCTCTCATTCTCTCTTGTCCGCCGACTATCGAATTAACCGAAGCGTTTATCCACCTCGATAGGTGGAGAGAATGAGAGAGCACAGATGTAAGGATGATCTCGATTGGTGGTTTGTCATGCAAATCCAATTGCCCATGTTTCATCCCCTAATTCAGGCATTCACCAGTCAGTCGTATTACAACCACTTCAGTGTGCGGAAGAGTCTAGAGAGATCCTTCTTACAAAAAGTCGATATTTAACTACTGTCGTGGCCACACACGTTTCGCGAGTCGCTATTCATTCACCATTGCGTGTGGACTCTACATCGATCTTAATGAAAAGATATTCTAATGTAATAAAAATACCTTTGATTAATAAAAACGTAGTTTAAAAGAAATTAGTTAAATAAAGAAAACAGTAACAATACAAATGTCGGGGAGTAAAGTGAAGCCGTGCCATACGTTGGCCATAATACCCCTACCCCCACATTGGTGACCGGACGAGGAACATCAACGCAACCTTCAACAAACAACAAAAAAATTCAAAAATTCAAGAACTTTTAAACTAAATATAATCCAAACAAAATTCAATCAAAATAAAATTCAAGACAAATCAAAATCAGTTATTTCAAAAAAGACAAAATTTTCTAACTCCAAAACTAAACTTTCATTACAAAAACATTTCAACTTAAGTTCCCACATTAAACAAAAATCAATAGACAATAAATTCATCAAAAAACAGTGAACAGTTACTAAAAAGTAAAATTGTTCAACAAGTACATTAAACAAAACTACAAAATTAATATAAATCAAAAGACACCACTCCTAAATCAGAGCATACAACTTTCCAAGAAAAAAAAAAATAAACCAAAATTAAAATTTAAAAAATTTAACAAAGTTCTTCGAGAATAAAACCAGTGGAAAGTGTCCAACTAAGAAGTGCCAAAAAAGAAAAAATGGCTATTATCGATGTCGCGTCCTGCTGATGTTTTTTTTTTGTTTTTTCTCTCAAATTTCCCTCCATAAACTATCGGCATTATGTTTTTGGTCTTTTACCACGTCTGTATATTGTATTTTGTATTTCCTATAATATTCGTCTAGACCTTTTCATTCTTGTTCTTTATTTTTAAGTACATCATTAAAATGCCATTACTTTTGTACAGACGGTTTTCCTCATGTTTCAAACGCATGCAAAACCACGTGGATGCAATTGCTCCTCCCATTTTTTCTCCAGATACAAATATTTCATTCCCATTAAATTTCACGATATTACCCATACATGTAAAGGAGGACCTCCCTCTTGTAGTGATATAAAAGCAATTTGTTCGCTATTTTTGTTATTATAATAATTGTAATCACCACTCGATACAGTCCACACTTTTTGTTGTTCGTTATCAAATAAACAAATTTATCATTTAGTTTATGTTGCAGTTCCGCAACATACATACCAGCGTATACCAGTTGGAAAAACCTACCACATGGAACGCCACCTATTGCGGAATAGACAAAACCAAAATTGTCTATTCATGTGACTTTTTATATGTTACTGTTTGCACACAGTTGCTGTTTTACTGTTTCCATCGACAGTATGGTTTTTAAAGTTAGAATGTTATGTTGTTTACGGTGCCTTCAGCACCTGTTTCTTTTTATGTCTGAACCGTTTATGTGAAATAAAGGTTAATTCAGTGTGTTTAAAAACGTCAATTGATTCATTTCTTTTTTGCTATTACTGGGCTATAACGCCACAAAATTTGCTGGGCAACAACGCCACAAGGATTTTGCTGTCACGTCGAGGAACCTATCTCGACGCTGAACATTATGGTTCTTCGAGCCGGATGAACCAGCGACCTATGGATTTCTTTGATTGCTAAAGGCCGCACACGAGTTGGTTGTATATCGGATATAAACCTACAACGTCTGAGCTGATTAGTGTTTTATTTCGAACTACAGTCCACCGCCCTACCAACTGAGCTATCGAAGGGGATCGGTTATCAAACATGATTGGTCTCACAGTTAAGGGACAGGATGAAACCGACAGTTGCCACTCTTTTGTATTAAACCGCCACTTCCCACGGCGCTGACACCAGGTGGTGACGCCAACTAAGGAAGACTACTACTGGGTCCATCGTCTCGGCCCGGGAAGATGTTGCAGTTCCGCAACATACATACCAGCGTATACCAGTGGGAAAAACCTACTGTGGCGGTTTGGGCGAACGCCACTACTCACCTGCCTACTTACCACCAGGTAACCTTCTTTTCGCAGGCTTTCGGCGCCAGAAAATCGAATACTTACCTGCATTAGCATGTAAAATAACCACAAGTCCGCTGATACAAGTGTATGAGCAATAACATGCATCTTCCTAAAAGTAGAAATGCGTAAACACGAAAATCATGTCATGAAGACCAACCACAACGTAGTTGCAATGGTACGAAACTACATGGCATAGGAAAGCATGGGACATCTGCACATCGATCTGGTAAAAACATCAACCAACGATCTGATGTAGCAGAACAACCAAGCAAAACATGATGCGGTTGCGCAAGCCTGCGACTAATTCCTGGAATTACCAAGCAGGCGCGCAAACACATGAAACCTACAACGCATGCCCTTAAAAGGACACATCTCAACAAATACAAATACGTGAGATATAACGCATGCCCATGTAGCTGCATCACATAGCACGTATGAACAATACGAACGTCCCTCCACATGATGACGTACAACGAGCAAACACACGCCATGGCGCCCACCACTGTGCGCATAATAAAAAATGCACACAGGCAGGGGTACGATGTGGTTACCAACACCGATGGATGTTGATGTGCTATGGTGTGGCGCGAGTCAACCCTTAAGGAAAGTTTCAGTTGGAAAGTGGCAATCAAATGATATAGTTCTACGTGCGGTATTCGAAAGTAAAATATAATTTAAACAGCGCACGCGCCACAGTGAAAATAATTAGTCCTGCGGCCAACTAATCAAATGACATAGTTCTACGTGCGGTTATCGAAAGTAAAATATAATTTAAACAGCGCACGCGCCACAGTGAAAATAATTAGTCCTGCGGCAAACTAATCAAATGACATAGTTCTACGTGCGGTTATCGAAAGTAAAATATAATTTAAACAGCGCACGCGCCACAGTGAAAATAATTAGTCCTGCGTCCAACTAATCAAATGACATAGTTCTACGTGCGGTTATAGAAATTGTAAAATATAATTTAACAGCGCACGCGCCACAGTGAAAATAATTAGTCCTGCGTCCAACTAATCAAATGACATAGTTCTACGTGCGGTTATAGAAATTGGAAAAATAATTTAAACAACGCACTCGCGATCGTGGTAAGCATTTGTATGCATTACAAGAATAAATGGTTTTGTATTATAATTCAGTGTGTAAAACTAATGCTTACATGTTAATTATATACCAAAATTATTGATATACATATAGTAGTAAATACTATATTCATTACAAGAATAAATATTTTATATTATAATTCATTTGTGTAAAACTAATACTTACATGGTAATTATATACCAAAATTATTGATATACATATAGTAGTAAATACTATATTCATTACAAGAATAAATATTTTATATTATAATTCATTTGCGTAAAACTAATACTTACATGGTAATTATATACCAAAATTATTGATATACATATAGTAGTAAATACTATATTCATTACAAGAATAAATATTTTATATTATAATTCATTTGTGTAAAACTAATATACATATAGTAGTAAATACTATATTCATTACAAGAATAAATGGTTTTGTATTATAATTCAGTGTGTAAAACTAATACTTACATGGTAATTATATACCAAAATTATTGATATACATATAGTAGTAAATACTATATTCATTACAAGAATAAATATTTTATATTATAATTCATTTGTGTAAAACTAATACTTACATGGTAATTATATACCAAAATTATTGATATACATATAGTAGTAAATACTATATTCATTACAAGAATAAATATTTTATATTATAATTCATTTGTGTAAAACTAATACTTACATGGTAATTATATACCAAAATTATTGATATACATATAGTAGTAAATACTATATTCATTACAAGAATAAATATTGTACTAATTCAATTTTGTAAACTCATTAAATACCTATCACATTTCGATGTAAGAGGTTAGAGAGCATATGGTATTAATAAAGGAAATAGCTTTAAGAACATAACAGTGGTTGACTTTGATTATATCAACGATGCTCCAAGGAAGCACCGCAGTGGGGACGTCTTCGGTGAACTAGTGTTCCGCGGACACGCTATCGAGGACCAAAAAACCTACAATTGGTGACCTACCAAGTGAGGAAGAGCTCACAACCTGACAACGAACATCGAAACAACCACCAAAATCACTACAAGTGGAGTCAGATCGCAGCACTATCCTAAACACAGTGCGAGTAACGACACCTGACGAAACCAAATTCGCAACGTTGGACTCCAGGTGACGTAATTTTTTTTTCTCTCTCTCTTCTTTTATATCTATATATTCGCTGAGCTCCTTCAGAGCCGTCTCTCTCGACATAGCAAAAGCATTCGATTGCGTTTGGATTGCAGGACTGCTCTATAAGCTACATTCAATGTTCGGATTAAACACCCACACCATAAAACTTCTCGCTTCCTACCTTTCTGATAGAAAGTTCATGGTGAAAATAAATTCAACTCTTTCGACACCATACAGTATAACCGCGGGTGTTCCTCAAGGTTCCATTCTCGGACCGTTATTATACCTCCTTTATACTTCAGACACCCCGCAGCCACTGTCACCTAATACAGTAATGCTGAATTATGCCGATGACACTTTAATTTATTCAAGCAACAAGTTTGTCAAAGAGGCAAGAAACTGTATTAACAGCTATCTCCCGAATCTCTCTGCATATTTTACTAAGTGGAAAATCCGACTCAACCCAGCCAAAACTCAACTCATAGTGTTTAAAGGCAGAAATGCGAATTGTACTAACAACACCATACGCTGCCATAACAAAATCAGAATCAAGTTAAATAACAATATAATTAAACCCTCCAAAACCTTAAAGTACCTGGGAATAACCTTCACCAACAATCTGTCCTTCTCCGCCCACACCAAAAACTCGATTCGCAAAGCCGCAATTCAACTTAATCTCTGCAGAAAAGTGATGTACAAGCCGAATGGTCTCTCTCCCAAAGTTAAATCACTTATCTACAAACAGATAATCAGACCCACTCTCACATATGCATGCCCGATATGGTACCATATCACACCCGCCCAAATGGAGAAGCTACGCATCTTCGAAAGGAAATGCTTCAGACTGATCACTGGCCTCAACAGACATCCCAACTCCCACAAATATTACAACAGTAGTTCGCTCTACTATGCCGCTAATATTGAACGTATAGATCGACGCTTCCTCGAACTGTCCATCAAATTTATCGAAAATCTTCCCAATAATCCCAACCCGATAATAAATGCGCTCACATCGACTCCGTCAGATAACCGAACTGCCTACCCGAACTGTCTCCACATCAGAACGTTCTTCACCTCTGGCAGATTGGTTAATAACTCTAATGAGATTGTTTACCACAATACAGAGCTTTCACCTCACCAATTTAAATATAGTAATATTCAACCCTTCTCCAATATTTTGCGTTTCAACGAACAAACGGAAATTAGTTCCCCAACCCACATCCCTGACTGACAATATCCTCACTAACCCATTGATCACTATGCTACTCCCTTCCACACCACACTAACTTATTTCAATAATAATTAGGTAACTAGACTAAGTTAAGATAAGTTAAGTTAAGTTAAGCAATTTAGCATAGGTTAAGTAAATAACTATATCCTGGTTTTCTGACCTTTTCCAGGAAGCTCTACCCACTAAAATCTTAATCCATAACCAATATATAACTTTTATCATATTGTTTGAAAAATGTACTAGTAAGTATATGTAAACAATTATAGCTAAGGTATCATAAGTTATCTGTATTGCTTATTGTAAAAATTATTTATGGTCAATAAATACAGAAATGTAAAAAAAAAAAAAAAAAAATTCAGAGCCAGCTAAAGCACAATATTGTCCTCTCCTTCCAATGTATTTAAAGAGTAGCGGTAGGTAATAACCGAATTTAAAAATATTTATTTGTAATTGTATAGTACAAACGTTCACCACAACAAATTCGCGTAGTAAGCCCCTTCCGGGCACCGAGAAATCGGAACTAATACGGATTTAGCACCGACAAACCATTTACATAGAGTAATCAACCCACACATACACTGTTCACTCGTGCCCATCACAACAGCTGCAAGCAACGGGCTTTCCGCCAACTTGGCAGAGCTATAACTTCTCCCCACTAACCTTTTCCTACATTTCTCGTGGTTCTCGCGTGTCGAGGAGCGGCCACCACCCTTTTGTAGAGGATGGCTCAGTTTACGAGGTCAAAGAAGGCTCAACAGGAGCCCCAACCGGGGGCGCTGCGGGAATCGCTTACCGAAGCACAGACGGCGCCTCAGGCGGAGCTGCAGCGGGAGCTGGAAGTACCGCGTCCGGAGTCCCCGGCCTTCGTGGACGCCCTCAGTGTAGAACAGCCCACGGACTCGCGACATGAAAAAGCCCGCGACACACGCCCTCACAGATCGGAGTCCCCGGTATCCGCTAGTGCGACTCCAACAGTGCAGGCACCACATGTTGCCTCGCGCGACTTGCGCTTGCCTCCTTTTGACGAGGAGGAATCGGAGCTCTGGTTCACCATGGCGGACCTCGTATTTGAGGCGGCGGGCGTGAGCGAGGAGAGACCACGTGCGCTTGAGGTTATGAGGGTTTTAAACCGAAACCAGCGTACACACGTGGCACACATTATAAGAACTCCTGGTAACAGCCCGTATACAGATATGAGGGAAACGCTCCTCAATGCGCTCGAGGAGTCAATTGCCAAGAGGCACCAACGCTTGTACAACGAGACCAATTTCACGGGGATGAAGCCATCACATTTTCTCACCCATTTGCGGTCCATAGCGGGAAAGGGGATCTCTGATGATGTCATCAGACCCCACTTCATTAGGGGTCTTCCGCAACAAGCGCGTCCTACTGTAATCGCTCAAACCAATCAAAGCCTGAGTTGGCTGGCTAAGATTGCAGATGCAACCGTAGAAAGCGCTGACCAACGAGAGGAGTCCCCCGCCTTTCAGGTAGCGACCATTAATCGCCCGGATGAAGCATCTGCGCGATACTACTCCTCGCCCCATAATATTCCGCGCGCAAGTGGAGGCACCACCGCGTCACAACCAATCGCCACAGACTCGGCGCGGGCTTTGGCGCATACTCGGGACGCAGAGCAATCCCACTTCCGGCAACCGGGACCCTCGCGTTACGAATTAAGTTTACAACGCGAAATCGCACAATTACGGACCGAATTACGAGACTTCGCGCGCACGGCCCAAAATCGCCCAACATATCAGAGGCCCCAGACCCGGACCACAGCTGGGCAACGCGAAACCATGAGAGGTGCCACTAGCACGCGCGGAAGACCCGCGCCACAGCCGGCGGCGAACCCTCAAAGGGCATTAACACCCGCGTGGTGTTCATATCATCGGCGGTTTGGGGCAAAGGCCAGCAAATGCACACAACCCTGCGGTTGGAAGCCAGTGAAGCCGGCACAAAACGCGAATTTAAACTAGGACGGCCGACCGCAACCTCAGCGCAAACGGTCGGCACACTCCAAGTAAGCCGCTTAACAATCAAAGACCCGAGATTGGATATAAGTTTTACGGTCGACACTGGCGCCGACATATCAGTCTTACCTAAGTCATACGCTCCGCAAAATAAAACGCCTAGCAGACTCCAATTACTAGCAGCGAACAACACATCCATAGCTACTTACGGACGTAAGTACCTACGACTGGATCTAGGTTTGCGGCACCCCATAGGTTGGCACTTCATAGTGGCCGACGTCTCCGAACCATTAATAGGGTCGGACTTACTATCGTGCCACAACTTGCTAGTCGACACCGCGAACAATAGATTAGTGGAACAACGGCCACTCGGTCATCCGCCTGGGGAGGCCCCACGGACGCCACACGAGGCCGACATCACATGCGATGAGATTCCGGCTCTACTGGAAGAGTATAGACACTCGACAGTACCACTTCCCAACCAGGAGCACATAGAGTCCGGGGTATACCATCACATCGAGACACGGGGTCCACCGGTAAGCCAACGTCCGCGGCGACTAGCACCAGACAAATGGCGCGCAGCACGCGAAGAATTCGACTACATGCTGGAGCAAGGAATCTGCCAACCTTCAGTCAGCCCATGGGCCAGCCCGCTTCACCTAGTTAAGAAACGAAGCGGCGAATGGCGCCCGTGTGGCGACTACCGACTGTTAAACGCGGTCACAATCCCGGACCGATACCCCATCGCACACTTGTATGATTACTCATACAAATTGCGCGGATGCACAGTCTTCACGACCCTGGACCTCGCCAGGGCATACCACCAAATACCAGTGGCCCACGAAGACATCCCAAAAACCGCGGTCATTACCCCCTTTGGACTATATGAGTTCAAGGTAATGACTTTTGGCCTTAGAAACGCCGCACAAACATTTCAAAGGTACATCGATTCAGCTCTGCGTGGACTGGATTTTTGTTACGCCTACATCGATGATATCCTGATTGCGTCTCAAAACCGAGCAGAGCACCAGCAACATCTTAAACAGGTGTTAGAACGCCTCCGCCGTTACGGACTCATGATTAACCCAGACAAATGCCAAATTGCCAAAGAGCAGGTGAGCTATTTGGGTTATCATATCAACAATCGGGGTATTCGGCCTCTCTCGGACAGAGTTAAAGCTCTCAACGAATTCCCACGTCCTACCAACGTTCGCGAATTACGACGTTTCCTGGGCATGCTTAATTTTTACCGGCCGACATTACAAAATGCCGCGCATGTCCAGGCCCCTCTAAATGAATATTTAAAGGGGGCAAAAAAGAACGACAAACGTCCAATCGTCTGGACGGAAGCAGCAAGTAATGCATTCCGGCAGTCGAAAGCGCAACTTTCAAACGCCACCCTGCTGTGTTACCCGGCAGAAGGGCGCACAGTTAGCAATACAATGCGACGCGTCGGACACCGCAATTGGAGCGGTATTGGAGCAGGAGAGCGACGGTAGCTGGGAGCCGCTGGGTTTTTTCTCTAGAAAGCTCAGTACGGCAGAACGAAAGTACAGCACCTATGACCGAGAGTTATTAGCCATATACAGTGCTATCAAATACTTTCGACACATGGTCGAGGGTCGCCAGGCGATCGTCAGAACGGACCATAAACCATTGAGCCACGCCTTCCGGAAGAAATCCGGAAATGCGTCGCCGCGACAGGAGCGGCACCTAGACCTAATAGGCCAATACGTCACCGAGATAAAGTACGTTCCTGGTAACCAGAACGTAATAGCAGATGCACTATCTCGCATAGATGTGATTCAATTGCGCGCAGCCTTAGCCGACGCTGACTTAGAGCAAGCCCAAAAAAACGACAGCCAACTCAAAGCTCTCGTAACAGCAGACACAGCACTGGAACTGCGTAAGTTCGCGATAGACACCAACGGGAAAACTGTTTGGTGCGACGTCTCAACGGGTACAGTCAGGCCGTACATTCCTGCGGAGTTGCGTAGGGGCATTTATGAGACTTTTCATAGCCCAGCTCATCCCAGCGGGCGCGCGACGGCTGCGGCGATTCGACGTAGGTTCGTTTGGCCACACATGAATAAGGACCTCACGAAGTGGGCACGGGCGTGTCTCAAGTGTCAACGTTGTAAGATAAGCAGACACAACGTACTGGAACCGGCACAATTCAAGCTGCCCGAGGCGCGTTTCGCCCACGTACACATTGACATAGTCGGCCCTTTAACTCCCTCCAGAGGATTCTCGTACCTGCTCACGATGATAGATCGTTTTACGCGATGGCCCGAGGCTACCCCATTACGTGTGATAACCGCAGAGAGCGTGGCTCGGGCTTTCTACTCAACGTGGGTAACGCGTTTCGGCGTTCCCACAACACTTACCTCGGATAGGGGACCACAGCTCGAAGCTACGATCTTCAGACAGCTTACGGAGTTGCTGGGTTGTCAAAGAGATCGTACGACAGCATATCATCCTGCTGCCAATGGAATGATAGAGCGTTGGCATAGATCATTGAAGGCCTCCTTAATGTGCCATAATGACACACAGTGGTTCGACGCCCTGCCCACAGTCCTCCTTGGTTTGAGGACCAGCATGAAGGAGGACCTAGGCGCCTCGGCAGCCGAGCTCACTTACGGTACCAGCCTCGTTTTGCCCGGGGAGGTTTTCGTCGACGGCGAGGCACCAGCGGAGCTGACGAAGAGCGTGGGCTACCTGCGTGACTTGATGCGGAAAATACGACCAAGACCGGTGGCCCGACACGGGTCAAAGAGATTTTTCGTGCATCCAGAGTTGCGCACCTGTACGCACGTTTTCGTTAGAGTGGATAAAGTGAAAAAACCACTCGACCCTCCGTATGAGGGCCCGTTCAAAGTGATAAGAAGAATCAGCGAACGGGTCTACGAGCTGGACATGCATGGAAAAGCAGCCACAATCAGCGTGGAACGGCTAAAACCTTGCTTTTTAGAAGAAAGTAACCAGGGGTGCACTTCTCACACTACCGAGGTGCAGAAAAAGACGCCGACGACCACGGCGGGCGTGCCAGATCAATATAAAGGGCCCATTACGCGAAGTCGTAAACGACTGCGCACTCGACAAGTGTTACCGACCGGATAGTAATAACAGAACCCCAAAGGGACCAGCCGCGTGGCCACCTAAGAGCACGCCTCACTTTCAACACCTCTTCGTTTTTATGTTTTTGTTTTTATCGTGACTATGTCACTGGGGGGGGAGTGCTGTGCCGGTTTGGGCGAACGCCACTACTCACCTGCCTACTTACCACCAGGTAACCTTCTTTTCGCAGGCTTTCGGCGCCAGAAAATCGAATACTTACCTGCATTAGCATGTAAAATAACCACAAGTCCGCTGATACAAGTGTATGAGCAATAACATGCATCTTCCTAAAAGTAGAAATGCGTAAACACGAAAATCATGTCATGAAGACCAACCACAACGTAGTTGCAATGGTACGAAACTACATGGCATAGGAAAGCATGGGACATCTGCACATCGATCTGGTAAAAACACCAACCAACGATCTGATGTAGCAGAACAACCAAGCAAAACATGATGCGGTTGCGCAAGCCTGCGACTAATTCCTGGAATTACCAAGCAGGCGCGCAAACACATGAAACCTACAACGCATGCCCTTAAAAGGACACATCTCAACAAATACAAATACGTGAGATATAACGCATGCCCATGTAGCTGCATCACATAGCACGTATGAACAATACGAACGTCCCTCCACATGATGACGTACAACGAGCAAACACACGCCATGGCGCCCACCACTGTGCGCATAATAAAAAATGCACACAGGCAGGGGTACGATGTGGTTACCAACACCGATGGATGTTGATGTGCTATGGTGTGGCGCGAGTCAACCCTTAAGGAAAGTTTCAGTTGGAAAGTGGCAATCAAATGATATAGTTCTACGTGCGGTATTCGAAAGTAAAATATAATTTAAACAGCGCACGCGCCACAGTGAAAATAATTAGTCCTGCGGCCAACTAATCAAATGACATAGTTCTACGTGCGGTTATCGAAAGTAAAATATAATTTAAACAGCGCACGCGCCACAGTGAAAATAATTAGTCCTGCGTCCAACTAATCAAATGACATAGTTCTACGTGCGGTTATAGAAATTGTAAAATATAATTTAACAGCGCACGCGCCACAGTGAAAATAATTAGTCCTGCGGCCAACTAATCAAATGACATAGTTCTACGTGCGTTTATCGAAAGTAAAATATAATTTAAACAGCGCACGCGCCACAGTGAAAATAATTAGTCCTGCGGCCAACTAATCAAATGACATAGTTCTACGTGCGGTTATAGAAATTGGAAAAATAATTTAAACAACGCACTCGCGATCGTGGTAAGCATTTGTATGCATTACAAGAATAAATGGTTTTGTATTATAATTCAGTGTGTAAAACTAATGCTTACATGTTAATTATATACCAAAATTATTGATATACATATAGTAGTAAATACTATATTCATTACAAGAATAAATATTTTATATTATAATTCATTTGTGTAAAACTAATACTTACATGGTAATTATATACCAAAATTATTGATATACATATAGTAGTAAATACTATATTCATTACAAGAATAAATATTTTATATTATAATTCATTTGCGTAAAACTAATACTTACATGGTAATTATATACCAAAATTATTGATATACATATAGTAGTAAATACTATATTCATTACAAGAATAAATATTTTATATTATAATTCATTTGCGTAAAACTAATACTTACATGGTAATTATATACCAAAATTATTGATATACATATAGTAGTAAATACTATATTCATTACAAGAATAAATATTTTATATTATAATTCATTTGTGTAAAACTAATATACATATAGTAGTAAATACTATATTCATTACAAGAATAAATGGTTTTGTATTATAATTCAGTGTGTAAAACTAATACTTACATGGTAATTATATACCAAAATTATTGATATACATATAGTAGTAAATACTATATTCATTACAAGAATAAATATTTTATATTATAATTCATTTGTGTAAAACTAATACTTACATGGTAATTATATACCAAAATTATTGATATACATATAGTAGTAAATACTATATTCATTACAAGAATAAATATTTTATATTATAATTCATTTGTGTAAAACTAATACTTACATGGTAATTATATACCAAAATTATTGATATACATATAGTAGTAAATACTATATTCATTACAAGAATAAATATTGTACTAATTCAATTTTGTAAACTCATTAAATACCTATCACATTTCGATGTAAGAGGTTAGAGAGCATATGGTATTAATAAAGGAAATAGCTTTAAGAACATAACAGTGGTTGACTTTGATTATATCAACGATGCTCCAAGGAAGCACCGCAGTGGGGACGTCTTCGGTGAACTAGTGTTCCGCGGACACGCTACCGAGGACCAAAAAACCTACACTACCACATGGAACGCCACCTATTGCGGAATAGACAAAACCAAAATTGTCTATTCATGTGACTTTTTATATGTTACTGTTTGCACACAGTTGCTGTTTTACTGTTTCCATCGACAGTATGGTTTTTAAAGTTAGAATGTTATGTTGTTTACGGTGCCTTCAGCACCTGTTTTTTTTTATGTCTGAACCGTTTATGTGAAATAAAGGTTAATTCAGTGTGTTTAAAAACGTCAATTGATTCATTTCTTTTTTGCTATTACTGGGCTATAACGCCACAAAATTTGCTGGGCAACAACGCCACAAGGATTTTGCTGTCACGTCGAGGAACCTATCTCGACGCTGAACAGTTTATAATTTCGTTCTTTTTCGTTAACATCGTAAAGTACGCTCGATTAACACATCGTGCCCAACCTTTTGATTCGTTCGTTCTTTTTGAGATTCGTATTTAGTTAATATCGTAAAATCAGCACGATAAACGCATCGTGCTCAACATTTGGTCCAATCGAGCCGGATAGATAGAAACAATCGAAGAAACAGTGATTAAATTTGAATCGGTCGTGTGTCCAACAAACTAAATAAAAACATTTTTGAAGACTAAAGCGGAAAAACCCTGTATCAGTGCCAACCAGGAACAGAGTATCGTACATCTATAAAAAGCTTTCGTCGTGGGATCGAGTGTACTTGGAAAGGACAGTTTTTCATCGCTGGATCGAACATCGTGGGAAAAAATCGAAGGAGAAAAGCTGGTATTTCCAGGTGAGTCATTTTGTGTTCAAGACAGTTTGATCGGCTACCTACCATATCGCAATCCTAATCTCCCAAGTTTCAATATTTTCTTTAACATTTTCTATAAATAATCTCGTGTGTTGACTTTACTCTAAATATATATAGTCTTTATAATCTCGTGTGTTGTTTATGTGCTGCCTTTACTCTAAATATATATAGTCTAAATAAACTCGTGTGTTTTTAATATTGTCGCGAGTTAAGGGAGTTAATGGTAATTTAGGGTTAAAACCATTGTAATCACTTTAATCTATTATTATAATAAACATATTAAATAATCATGGCCAGCAAAACCAGCAATCATCATAAGTCAACATAATAAGACGAAAATAACCATTGTTATCAAACTAAGATAAAAAACCATTGCAATTACTTTAAGCTAATATTCATGTCAAGCAAAACCCAACAATCATCATAAGCCAACAAAGATACACACGACCCGAGTACCCAACAAGCATCATAAGTCAACACAACAAGACAAAGATGCACACGACCCGAGTACCCAACAAGCATCATAAGTCAACACAACAAGACAAAGATTCACACGACCTAAACCCAACAATCATCATATGAGCTAAGATGATAAGACGTCCGAAGCAAAGACTATAAATGCTACATGATGACCAGACGAAGGGGGGATTCTGATTTGGACACCAGCCGGCATAGCCGAGAACTAAGTAAAACTTGTAACAAAGATTAATAGCAATTAGAATTTGTAAATAAAATTAATATAAGTGAAATTCACAAATAAAGTTTTTAAAAAGTTAAATTCCGTGAATTGTGACTTAATTGGCGATCCTGCCAGGAGTGTTTTGGATTATAACTCCATCACAACCTGTGGACCATACCCGGACGAGACGAGGACCATATCTGGACCTAACTAGGACCATAGCTGTACCTGACAAGGACCATATCCAGACCTGACCAGGAACTCATCCGGACATTACTAGGCGAAAAACACACTGGAAACCACACTAAGAGTTGCATAGGAAAAACCGTGAGTAAAAATTAAATTTTCTTAAAGTGTCAGTGATTCCCTAGCAATAAAGGACAACATCCGCATAAGTACGGACACAACAAGTTTTGACTGCATAGCAGATAAAAAAGGAAAGTGAGAAAAAAACACACTCACGATAAAACCCCGGGATTAGACCCACATCTCCTTTATGAAAATTCCTAAAATACGGAATAAGTCGTCGAGACCATTCGAGAGACCATCCGCCCCAACCGAATCAGAAAGTGAAAGTGAAGAAATGGCCTCAGCAGCAGAACTACAAGCGCAGATCGCTCACCTAACAAGTACCCTATCGGCATTAATAACCGAGAATAAGGAAACCAGGGAAGCCGTCATACGGATACAACAGCAAGGATTAAACAAGGAAATAGTTACGATAGAAAAGCTAACCCCCGTAACTTGGAAGCTAGAAGATCCTAGCCAAATCGACACCAGTATATTTAAAAACATACCTGTTTTCAACGGCAAACCAGAGGAGTATAGAGCATGGCGGAGTCTGATCTGGAACCTAATGGAGGAAATAAAAAGATTCCAACAGACAAATGAATATTTTAAATGCCTACAAATCCTCAGAACAAAAATACAAGGCGACGCAGCGGACATATTGGTGAACCACAATACCATACTTAATTTCTACGCTATAATCAATAGGTTAGATTATACTTACGCCGACCAAAGGCCACTTTATGTGTTACAAGAAAACTTATTGAAAATTAAACAGGAAAAATTAGAAGTTACGGAGTATTTCAATAACATCAATAAAGCCTTAAATCTAGTACTAACTAAAATCGAGATGCAAGGTACGAATAAAAGTGAAGCCTCATACACCAACGCTATGGAATCAGGCGTTAGAGCCTTTGCTCAAGGATTAAATTGTGAATACACAAGAGGAGTACTTTTTTCCCAAAATCCGAAAACTCTGGAAGAAGCGTATGCAATCGCTAGAACTATCTTACACAACAAAGAAGCATACGGATTAAGCGAAAGGTATCACTATAGACCTCGGAACTCATATGATCAGAGACACCAGAAGAGATACGAAAAATACGAAAGGAAAGTCGAACCACCACAAGGCTACAAGGAGCAACGTTATTACAAACCCAACGTACAAACATATGTGAAGCCGAAGCCTGAACCAATGGAAGTGGATGAATCTATCCGAGACAGGAGATCACACAATAACCAACAACAGAGACAGTGGAATAACCCCTTCAGAACAACTTCAACACAATACCATAGAAATGGGCCCCAAGAAATGAACAAAATACATCATAACGATAACATTTCTAACAACCCACAGATAGGTAGCGAAGACAATGACCATGAAGCTAAGACGACTTTTTTAGCCGAATAAATGGTCTTCCGTGTTTGACCCTAAGAACCAAGGATAAAGGAAGACCCGAGCTCCGAGTGACTATTCTTATAGATACTGGAGCCACCAATAATTACGTTTCCTCAAACTACCCCTATGGAGCACCCATACCAATAGAACCCATTGAAGTTAATACAATGCATGGTACGACATTAACTCATGCAAAAAAACAAGTCAATATGTTTAATACGAATCTAATATTTTATGTCATACCTACTTTAAGAAATTTTACAATGATACTAGGAGAAGCAGGCTTAGTTCAATTAAACGCCAAGATAGACTTAGAAACTTATTCAATTACTTACAAAACCCCCAAAATGCAAATAAATTATTCTCTTGATGACGAATACTATTCTAAGGAGGTAGATGCAATTATGGAACAAAACAATAAATTCATTCCCACCCTCCCCTTCATTTCCCAAGTAGAAGCCTCAATACGTACTAAACATGAAGATCCTATTTACTCGCGACAATACCCTTACCCCATGTCCGACAACAAGTTTGTAAATGAGGAAATCGCTCGACTACTGAAGGAAGGAATAATCCAAAAGAGTTTTAGCCCATACAACTCACCTGTATGGGTTGTACCGAAGAAAGGATACAACGAAGATGGAACCCCTAAGAGACGTATGGTAATAGACTACCAGAAACTCAATGCAGAAACAATTACGGATCGATACCCTATCCCTGACGTAAATTTAACAATACAAAATCTAGGGAAAGCCAATATATTTTCAACATTGGACTTAGAATCAGGTTTCCACCAAATAAAAATAAAAAAAGAGGATCAACAGAAAACTGCCTTCTCTATTAATGGAGCGAAATATGAATTCGCACGAATGCCGTTTGGACTCAGGAACGCGCCCAGTATATTCCAAAGAGCAGTTGACGATATACTTCGACCATACATCGGGAAATTCGCCTACGTCTATATCGACGACGTGTTAATATACTCTCATAGCAAAGAGGAACACTCAGAACACGTAAAAATAATTACAGATACATTAAGAAGAGCCAACATGAAAATTTCAAACGAAAAATCGCACTTCTTTAAGGAATCAATAAAATACCTGGGACATATAATAAAACACAACACAATTACCGTCGATCCGGAGAAGATTGAAACAATAAAAAATTACCCAGAACCGACTAACCTGAAAGAATTAAGGTCATTTTTAGGACTAGCTGGATACTACCGACGATTCATACAAAATTATGCGAACATCACAAAACCAATGTCCATATTCTTACAAACAGAAGAACAAGTGTCTAAGAATAAAAGTAAAAAGGTTGAAATCCAATTCGACGAACGAGCCAGAAAAGCATTTGAAATGATCAAAGAGGAACTACGAGCAAGGATAGAGCTATTCCAACCAGATTTCAGCAAACCCTTCGAACTTACGACCGATGCGAGTAACTTCGCCATAGGTGCGGTCTTAAGTCAAGGAAATAATCCAATAACCTTCGTATCACGAACACTTAGCAAAACAGAAGAAAACTACTCCACTAATGAGAAAGAACTGTTAGCGATAGTTTGGACGCTACAAAAACTAAGGAATCTGCTGTATGGTATAACAAACCTGATCATATATACGGATCATCAATCATTAACATTCGCCGTATCAGAAAGAAATCCTAATACCAAACTAAAACGATGGAAAAACCTCATAGAGGAATACGGAGCAGAAATCAGGTATAAACCCGGTAAAGATAATGTAGTCGCAGATGCATTGTCAAGACAACAGGTAAACACCTCCACTTGCTCTGAACATTCCGCAATAAGCTCTCCACGAACACAAATCTCACGAGTAAGCCAACCTCTCAATAATTATAAAAATCAAATAACGATTAACGAATCAAACAAAAACCAACCTATAAAAACAAAAAATGTTTTTAATAACTTCAGGCATGACGTATGCATCATAAATGAAGAAGATTTAAAGAAAAAACTAAAGAAAATACTTAACCCCAACGTCATTAATGCAATAAAAATACCAGAAGAACTATTACATAAACATGAAAGAACAATTAAAGAAACATTCAAACATTATAAACTAATTATAACTCAAACACTATTAAAAGATATAGAAGACAGAAATGAACAAATAAAAATAACAGAAGAAGTGCATAATAGGGCACACAGAGGATATCGAAATAATACCAAGGAAATCCTATTACAATACTACTGGCCGAAAATAGCTAACGCATGTAAAAATTACGCTACAAAGTGCAAAACATGCCTCAAAGCCAAATACGACAGGAAACCCAATAAGCACCCCATAGGAGAAACACCAATACCAACCAAAATCGGACAATACCTACAAATGGATGTCTTCCACTTAAACGACCAAATGTACATCAGCACAATCGACCGTTACTCAAAGTACCTACACCTAAGGCACATACCAAACAAACTAAACATACCGACGGTTATAAACGAAATACTTTCGCAAATATTCAAGTACAACGATCAACAGTACGTAATGACTGACAATGAATCAATTTTTACAAGTCATCAGGCAGAATCAATGTTCAACCGACACAAAACAATACACGTAAAAACACCTATTGATCACTCAACATCTAACAGCCAGGTCGAAAGAGCACACTCGACCATTCTTGAAATAGTACGAGCTCTTGCAAAACAAAACAGCACAGATTGCGAAGAGGAAATTTTTGAAGCTGTGAAACAATATAACGCCACTATACACTCCGTCACTAATTTTAAACCCGAAGACATATTTTTTAATCGAGAACAAATACCACCACTCGAAAATGTTCTGAAACTCAACCAACAAAAAATATTAAACCACTTTAATAAAAATCGAGAAGCGAAAACATACAACCCTAATGACATAATATTTCACAGATCAAAGCGACGGAACAAGAATACAGACCGTTTCATTGAGACAAAAGTAAAAGAGGATAAAGGGAATTATATAATCACAACTCAAGGCAAGAAAATCCATAAAGACAACATTAGGAACACAAAATGTACATCATAATTGCTCTCCTACTAATACCTCAAGCGAAAACTCTTGAAATAAAAGACCTAACTGGCCAAAAATACATATCCATCGAAACCGCACCAGTTCACCTGTACAACGAGACCGAATACCTCCTTCATATTTTTAACTTAACGAAGATACTCGCACCCATACACATGGCAAAAGAAACAGCGGGACATGAAGAAACATCATTACAGATGAAAGCAATTCTCCATCGTATAGATTCGCTAATGGCGCAAATCACTCCGCATGAAGTCAGGCCAAGGAGACAAATAAACCTTTTAGGGTCAGTATTAAAACTGATAACGGGTACACCAGACCACAACGACATAGTCGAAATTGAAACCCGCTTGAATACGCTAGTAAAAAACAACAACGAACAAAAAGCGATTAACTCGAGATTCGAGAAACTACTAGAGAAAGTAGATAATAAAGAGCACAGCTCAGAAACCATCCTACAAGAAGTTTATTACGAACTCGAAACAATTACAACCACCATAAATTTAGCAAAAAATGGGAACTTTTACTCCAAAGCTATTGATACGTATGACGTAGAAGAAATAATCAAACATGAAAATACTGGTATCCCTATCATACATGTTCTAGAGTACTCTAAACAATTTATCTGTTATTATAAAGATTCTATTGTAATTACATACAAATATCCAGTAATAATCAAACAATGTCATTTGTACAAACTATATTCCCTATCCAGTAGAATTGGCAAACTAAAATTAAAAGAAAAAATAAGTCTATGTAATCAAAATTATGTAAATGTTAATGATTGTAAAAATTATATTGGGGACTACATTTGTAAAATAGATTACAGCAAAGATAGTTGCACCATACCCCTACTAAAAAACGAACCAGTACATTGTAAGTCTATAAAGGAAAACAATAAAGATATAAAAGAGTTAGAAGATGGGTACATATTTTTTAATCAAGAACAAATAGTGAATAATGTAACAATGACAGGCCCGAAACTCATTCATTTTGAAAATACGGTAACAATAAATAATAAAACATATACGAACAGAAAAAGGTTGATGAAAAAATTAATTGTACAAAACCATAATAATGATGTAACAATACTAGAGTATATGACCTCCAACAAAGAAACTAAATTTACAAACTTACAAGAATTATCCACGATACTCATACCAATCGAAGAACATCCTATACTTACACTTTTTGTAACACTTATAATAATTGTAATAATTAGCATGAGCATATGTGTAATAAAAACCATTGTAAAAATTATTAATATTAAGAAAAAACACAAATACATAGTACAATACACCAATGCTCTGGAAAAACTCAAAAGCGAGGACGCTTTATCTTAACAGAGGGGGGAGTTAAGGGAGTTAATGGTAATTTAGGGTTAAAACCATTGTAATCACTTTAATCTATTATTATAATAAACATATTAAATAATCATGGCCAGCAAAACCAGCAATCATCATAAGTCAACATAATAAGACGAAAATAACCATTGTTATCAAACTAAGATAAAAAACCATTGCAATTACTTTAAGCTAATATTCATGTCAAGCAAAACCCAACAATCATCATAAGCCAACAAAGATACACACGACCCGAGTACCCAACAAGCATCATAAGTCAACACAACAAGACAAAGATGCACACGACCCGAGTACCCAACAAGCATCATAAGTCAACACAACAAGACAAAGATTCACACGACCTAAACCCAACAATCATCATATGAGCTAAGATGATAAGACGTCCGAAGCAAAGACTATAAATGCTACATGATGACCAGACGAAGGGGGGATTCTGATTTGGACACCAGCCGGCATAGCCGAGAACTAAGTAAAACTTGTAACAAAGATTAATAGCAATTAGAATTTGTAAATAAAATTAATATAAGTGAAATTCACAAATAAAGTTTTTAAAAAGTTAAATTCCGTGAATTGTGACTTAATTCGCGCTACCAAGCACATATTCAGAATGTCCGAAGAGCAAAAACGGGCATTGACCAACAAACGAGCTGGTGCTAAACGGTCTTTAAACAACTATAATTTCTTAAACGGGTTTAATCCGGAGACCGATGTTCTCCTGCTCGAAAAGAGGTTTTCTGAAATAGGTCTTGTTCGCGAAAGGTTTATGTCCTTTCAAGATGCTTTGGAGGGTTTCTTAGAGCCCAGTGAAGAGCGTCTTGATCACAGGACTGCCTTCGAAGAGCTATACTACCGGACATATGATATCGCTGCAAAACTTTTAAGCGAGCATGCCAAAAAACCTACTCAGGTATCGGTAGTCGTAGCTGAGCCAAAAGATATCGGCGAGGTTGACGTTAAGACGATCACCCTTAACAATGAACCTCTTCTCGCCCATCTCGCCCGTCAACAAACTTGTCCGATTCCCTTCCCGGTCCTTCAGTTTAGCCTGAAATCTCTAATCGCAACCCAAAATTCCCCGTGAACACTTCGCAAAATGCTGACGATCTAAGTCAGCAATTACTTTCTCAACTATCGCGGAGCATATTCGAAAATTTTCAGTTTACCCAGTTGCCCACCATTTCTTTGCCCTCGTTTGATGGTTCGTATGAGTCTTGGCTAGGATTCTACGATTTGTTTAACGCGTTAGTACATCAGGATCTTAAAATAGCTCCTGTAAAAAAGTTATTTTATTTGAAAGGATGTTTGAAAGGCGAAGCTGCGGAGTCTATATCGCCCGTCGAATCTTCCGATGCAAACTACCAAGTCGCCTGGGAACTGCTGAAAGACAGATATGATAATCGCAAACGTATAAGTGATATTCACCTCAAGGCTATAATCGATATGCCTTCCATATCTAAAGATTTCTTCTGTGAGTCGTTTGTGGATTCTATACAAAAGCATCTGCGTGCGCTCCAAGCTTTGAAAGAGCCGATCGAGTATTGGGATTCTATACTGATCGCCCTTCTTCGTGGAAAACTCAATCCCTCATAACGTGAGCGGTGGGAGGATTGTAGTAGTCATTCGTACTGTTATCGTCAAAGCGAAAGGACGCGTTTTGCAATCGCTCGTCGCTTCAGAGAAGAAGACAAAAGGGCAGGAAAGGAAAAAAAAATTAAAAACACACGTACCGACGTGTGAACAATAAATTTGTGGCCGTTACTAAGAACGGTTTTTGACTCAACACCGGCTGAATCGGAGGAAAACAAGTTTTTCGCGACGGAAGTAAAAGTGTGTGTGCCTATGAGCACGAGGTAATCGAAAATATTCCAAAAACAAAAAAAAACACTGGAAACTAAGTTGACTGCTGATATTTACGAATGTGCATTATCCGCACATCATGCAAACGCGATAAAAATTCAGAAGACAAAATGTAAAAAAAACAAACAATCAAAGATAATGGGAAAGACAAAAATTTCCCAAACAAAAACAAAATAAACGAGCTAAACTAAACAAAATGTCAAATGTAAGTGAAGTGCAAAACACTGAAGCCATAAACAGTGAATGCTCCTACAGCGGATTAGGAAACAAATTTAAGGACCTAATAACAGGCCACGAGGACAGTGAATACAAACATTTTATTGCTGCAATGAAGCAAAAAAACACAATTACCAAAAACGAGGACCCCGAAAAGAACCAGCAAAGAGAAAAACCAAGAAAAACATCAAACGAGGCGACGGAAGATCAACGACTACCTGAGAAGCAGCAATCACAACAAGAAAATCAAACAAAAGAAAAGAAAATAAAAGTGCCACCAATTGTCATTAGCGATATGGAAGCTAAGGACATCATTAAATTAGGTAAGTTGGCAAAATTGCATTTAAAAATTAAAAGAATAAACCAGGTAAAAACTAGTGTAACATGTGATAGTATTGAAGACTATCGAAAATTAAAAGCGGCATTATGGGAATCGGAAAGCCAGTACTTCACGTATAAAAAAAAAATCGCCATGTTACTCAAAGGAGTAAATCCATCATTTTCCCCTGAAGAAATTCTAGAGGAACTCAAAAATGTTGAAACAGACAGTTTGAAATTTACAGGGGTAAAACCATTTTCGACTTCGTATTCTAGAAACACGAATCGCAGATTACCGTTTTTCATTGTCTCAATAAGTCCTGATAGTAAAATTGATGGATTAAGACAAATTAAATACCTCCACCAGCACATTGTTAGTTGGGAAAAGATTCGTAGGTCTAATCGCGTACTACAGTGCATGCGTTGCCAACGCTTTGGACATGTAGCATCAAAGTGCAATATGCAGTATAGATGCGTAAAGTGTCTAAACATTCATCCGGTCGGAGAATGCCATCTGGGAACAGAAAAACTTGAAGATAGAAGCAAGTTAGCCTATGTGTTGTGCAAAAATACAGGACATACAGCCAATTTTAGGGGTTGCCCAGTAGCTCAAACACTGAAGGCAAAATGGATGCACGAAAGCATCAAATTCAAGAGCAAAAACGAGCGAAAGTTCGCTCATATAACAACTTCGTTGCACCCACTATATCAGGGGTGGCCAACAAGTCGATCGCGATCGACCGGTCGATTGCGAGACCAATTTTGGTCGATCACTCGCAAGTTCGGGGTTTGCGAAAAGTATCTCATAAAAACTTTTAACTTAAAAAGTACAAATACTTTTTATTCAAATGTTTTCTGTGATTAGCTCATAGAAAGGATATAATTTTTATATTATCATTATTTTTATTAGTTTGTTTTGACATTTGAAATGGTTTTATTAAGTTCTTTTTCTTTGCACTTTTGCAATTCTGTTTTCTATTTAAAGCTTTTGTCGGTAGATAACTTTTTTGCTGCTGCTACTTTTTGCTACCTATATAAAATTTATTTGAATTGGGATATTACAAAATCAGCATAATACTTCGGCTTATGATAAAAACTTATACAATACATATAAAAACGTATATAAATGATGTTTATTTAATAAATCTGAAATACAGTGCGTTTAAAATTGACTTGTATTTACACTTCTGAGAAATTTATGACTATTAAAATAATAACATTTAAATTGCATGCCATTAGGATTAATTCTTGGAATCTAATTTTGCAGAATATAGTGTTAAATTTTCATTCTGAAGTTAGTGTTTGTACGCTACAGTCAATTTCTCTTGCGGATTGTTTCATTTGTAAGTATTAATGAAATATTAGTGTTCTTTAAATTAATTGTGCAAGTATATAAGAGATATATTTTAAATAAAATTATTTAAATCTTAATTAAATATTTATAAGCATTATTTAAAATAATAATTTAATTATTCGCAACTATTAAGTATGATTAGCTATTTCGTTTTATCGGCTAAACCTACACCAGGTATTAATTGTAATTTATATTGTTACTGTTTAATACTTTTATTACATGCCCTATTATTAAGTCGTATATTTTTTGCATTTTAGTATACCTATTTATGAACATGGATAGCAAACCAAAAAAATCGAAAACATATCATTTCAATGAAGAATGGGAAATTAACTATTTTTTTACGATGATGAATGATAAATGTTGCTGCTTAATATGTCTTAGCTCGATAGCCATTGCTAAAAAGGGTAATTTGGAGAGACATTTCTTATCTTTACATAACAAGTATCAAACAGATTATCCACCAAATTCCGAATTACGAAAACGTAAAGTTCGGGATCTTAAAACTCAATTAACAAATCAACAAAATATTTTCAAAAAGCCAATATTGAAGTCACAAGCAGTAACAACTGCATCCTTCAAAGTAAGCTATCTATTAGCTAAAAAATGTAAACCATTTTCTGATGGTGAATTTGTAAAGGAAATGTTCTTGGAAATCTCGGATTCCCTTTTTAATGATTTTAAGAACAAGAGCGAAATTACTGCTGCAATTCAAGATCTACAACTGTCCCGAAACACAGTGATGCGACGAATCGAAAAGATGGGTGGAAATTTAAAGGAACAGTTACAAAATGATATTAACAGATTCTCTTGTTTTTCTCTTCAATGTGATGAATCGACAGATATAAGTGATACTGCACAGTTACTTGTTTTCATTCGTTTAGTTTTTGAAGATTTTACATCTAAAGAAGAATTGTTGGGTATGATTTCTTTGAAAGAAAGGACTAGAGGTGTAGATATATTCAACGGGTTTAAAAGTCTGCTTAATGATAAGAAAGTACCTCTCTTTAAATTAGTTTCAATAACAACGGATGGCGCAGCTGCAATGATAGGCCGCAAAAATGGATTTATAGCCCTATGTCGAAATGACGCTGAATTCCCAGATTTTTTGAGTTACCACTGTATAATTCACCAGCAAGTATTATCCAGCAAGAGACTAGATACAAAAGAAGTAATGGACGTCGCGTTTGAAATTGTTAATTCAATTCGTGGAAGTTCTCTCAAACGTCGTCTTTTTCAACTAAAACTCGATGAAGGTCAGTCTGATTTATTATTGCATACTGATGTAAGATGGCTAAGTAGAGGTAAATTTCTGCAACGATTTCGTGATTTATTGCCTGAAATAATAGAATTTCTTAATGAACAAGAGAAAAAATATGCATATTTAAATGACAAAACCTGGCTTAGTGACTTAGCATTCCTTACAGATTTTACTTCCATATTAAGCCATTTAAATTTAGAATTACAAGGTAAAAATAAAACAATAATTGATATGATTAGCAGCATAGATGCATATAAAACCAAATTTATTTTGTTGATAGAAGATTTACAACAAAATAATATGAACCATTTTCCAAATATGGCAGACAACTTACAAAAAAATAAAAATATTATTTATGAGATTGACAAGTACGTGGCCGAAATACAAAATGTAATGGAAGATTTTGAGAAGCGATTCCAAGATTTTAAAAAAATTAAAGAAATTGTGGAATTTACATCTTTTCCTTTCAAAAAAGATTTAATTGTGAAGGAAATTAGCAAAAAAATTGCAGACTTATTTGATATGGAGCAAAACGCCTTGGAAAATGAAATTATAATTTTACAATCTGATTTAGTCTTACAAGCCAGAAAATTTGAAGAAAATTTTTGGAAATATGTTAACCCAGAAAAGTATCCCAATATTATCAAATGTAGCGAATATATTTTTTCTTGCTTTGGATCTACGTATCTGTGCGAATCGGCATTTTCATATTTACAATTAACTAAAACTAAACTTCGTTCCGTCCTGACCGATTCTCATACTGAGGACTCATTGTTATTGTCTTTGTCAGGATATACTCCAAATTATGATGCACTAGTAAAGGAAATGCAGACTCAGGTTTCTCATTAATTTAAAAAGTTTGAATGAATAAATGTTATTAATAAGTGCTCATGTTGTTTTAATTCCTCTGGACATAAGTTTTTTAACCCATTAAATAAATACTCATGTATGTAGATTATTTACCCCTTAATCATGGAGCTCGCCAAAGTGCACGTCGGTATAAAAGCACATTGCAAAAACATCCCCTTCTTACCTAAAAAATAGGTCGATCGCGACACAATTTATAAATAAAAAGTAGATCTTATGTGCACCAAAGTTGGCCACACCTGCACTATATCATACGCTCAAATGGCTTCTGGGTCGAACAAACCAACTAATGCAGCAACAAGGGCTCAAACCGAGCAGAAAGGATCTGCTAGTGAAGAAAATGCAGAGCTAAAAATTTTAGTACAGGTCTTACTTGGAAGGATCACTGAGTTAGAAAAGAAATTAGATGAAAAAACTGCTCGAATGGATTTCGTCTATTCGTCGCTGTTAGGAGAACCCTTGCCATAACCACGGAACTCCAAATTGAATCAACACTTAAGATTATCGCCGTGAATGTTAATTCACTCATCAGAACAGAGAGAAGAGACAACTTAGCTACACTGTTGGAAGTAGAATACCCGGATATTCTTTTAATCAGCGAAACTAAGCTAAACCCAAAGCATAAATTAGGCTTCAAAAAATACAATATCGTAAGAAGAGACAGACCAAACTCCACACAAGGAGGCGGTGTTGCACTTCTAATTAAAAAAGGTCTCCGATATAAAACTTTGCACAGTAAAGATGTGTACAGGTTTCAAGTGCTAGAAGCATGTTTTGTAGAAATACCTCTCCAAAGTCAGAAACGTATATACGTCGTAGCCCTATATGCCCCTGAAACAGTCCAAAACCCACGTTTTATAAGCGAACTAAACACGCTCTTCGAGAGCCTCAGATTACAGTCAGGAAACAACTATTTCCTTTTGGCAGGAGACATCAATGCAAAACATTCTAGTTGGGGTAACGCGACCTCCAATACCAAAGGTAATACCCTATTCGATTGGTGGCAAACAAACATAATCGAATACAATGTAGAAATCTATGCCACTGCTACACCATCTTACCCAAGAGGGGACTCCTTTTTGGACCTCCTCCTAATAGACAGCCGTATACAACTCCTAAATACAAATACAAATATCAGAAATTGTCTTCGAACAGTCGATTATGACAGTGATCACTATGGACTAGCGCAACTATTAAAGTCCCTAATGAAGAAATGTTGCTTGAAACGAGGGAACAAAAAGACTCCTAAATTTCCACAAAGCTCACTGGTCATGTTTTGAACGCCCTATGAGAAGAGAAATTCGCTCAAATGCTGCAGACCCACCCACTTATAGGAACCTTCAAAACACAGAAATAGATCACTATCTCCAAACGATGGAAAATATTATTCGGAAATCAATGGATCTCTCTATTCCAAAAATAAATAAGGATGGGGGTTACACAAGTCAATACAGAAACTCAACCATAGACGCTCTGAATAGACAGAAAAGTTCTCTCCTATCCAGGTTGAAAACCCTGTACCGGCAATTCACTGACCGCCACAACGCAGAAATAACAACACTAAAGTCTCTGATTCGAAATATAAAAAAATTGATAAGGGAAAATTACAGAGTAAACATAAACGCAGATTGGGAAAAGAAAATTCGAGCTATTAAAACAAATGGCTCGAATATGTTCCAACAAATAAACAAACTGCTCCGAAGGAAAAACTGTAATGATATTCCCTGTCTGAAAATACCACAAACTCCAGGTTTTAATCTCGAAAACATTATTGCCGATGATGACTGTTATATTATAGAGGATCCTGAAGAGAAATCGAATACTATCGGTGCGTGTTTTGAGGCAATACACAAAGTGAACGAACCCTCTTACTCCAATGATATACTGGAGGAACGGGTACTTCAAAACCACATTTCACTTCGCAACACGATTAGTAGGCGGCGTTCCGAAGGTAGAAACTTCACAGTTTTTAATGAAAATAACAGCGCTAACGATAAAGAAGAACTCCTCAGTATTTTTAATTCACTCAAAAATAAGAAGTCTGCTGGAATTGACCAAATTCCAAACGTTGTCCTCAAACACTTGCCACCTGAGGCAGTAAATATTTACACCACTCTGTTCAATAATGCGTTGAATAATTCATATTATCCACAGCGTTGGAAAACAGCAATAGTCCATCCCTTGCCAAAGCCGGGTAAAGACAATAGTAGACCAAATAATCTCCGCTCGATCAGTATACTCCCCAACATCAGCAAGGTTTTCGAAAAAGTGATAAACAAGGTGCTAATAGAATGGACTGAGGACAACACAGTGATTCCAGATAATCAATTTGGTTTTAGAGCCGAACACAGCACTGTGCATGCGGCGTCGAAACTTGTCCCCGATATTCAATGGAATAGAGCTAAACGGGAGTGCACTGGCGCATGTTTGGTTGATTTTGAAAAGGCTTTTGATACCGTATGGTTAGAAGGACTTTTCTATAAGCTAACCACCCTTGGCATGCCCGCAAATTTGCTGTACATTGTATATGATATGCTAATGAACAAACAGTTCATCGTTAAATGCGGAGACACATTCTCCAACAAGACTTTCAATATAAAAAACGGCTTGCAGCAGGGGGCAGTCAACTCGCCTGTTCTATTTAACATATATACGAGCGATCTCGTAAATTCGCTTACGCATGCCATTGCATATGCCGATGACATAGTAATCTACAGATCAGGTAGTAAAATTGAGAGCATCAACAGACATTTACAAGATGATCTCAATAGAATAAAAGACTACTGTGATAAGTGGAAGATAAAAATAAACTTCCTCAAGACTGAAACTATTCTTTTTAGGACACCTTTAAACAAGGCCTCGGGTGACACAAAAAAGAACTGGAAACAATTTTCCGTTATCGGTCAAAACGGAATACCTCTGGTAGTCAAAACGGTTGTTAGATACCTTGGTGTCGTGCTAGACCAGTTTCTTTATTTCGATAAACATATAGCAACATCGCTCTCCCGAGCTCGAAGTTCCTATGCTATGGCTAGCAGATTATTTCGCAATCGAGCCCTGGACTCGAAAGTTAAAATCATCTCATATACAGCACTAATACGACCTATACTCGTGTACGGTAGCCCAGTATGGTTTAACATTGCCCCTTACTACATGGAGAAATTACGGGTATTCGAGAGACAATGTCTGCGTTCTTGTCTCCAAATGTACAGGACGCCAGAGTCTCAGTATACGAAATACTATCGAAATGAGGACCTCTATAATAAAGCAGGTCTTAACAGAATAGATAATTTTATAATCAAAATAATTCGAAGCCACGTTGCACGAGCGGCCGCGAATGGAAATAATTTAATCGCAGGAGCTTTCTATCCTAACTTTAGGTATCTGGAGAGCACTCTGCAGAGTGGCTTTATCCCCCCAGAAGCATTCCTCTTATTAGACAGTAGAGGTCTAATACACAATAGTTCAGGAATCCCCATTATCTACCATGTGTTTCGGGGAACTAGGGATAAAAGAATTAATTATAATAATGCTCTCCCTAATAGCTCAATTCGTCTATGTTACAACATGGCCGTTGGAGACCGAGATAAACACTGTGCACTTAAGCTTCAAACAGCCTGGTGGTGATTAAATACCGAACAAAGGACTGCACGTCCTGACACTTAGAAGGCCGTATAGGCTAAATGTCTTCTCTTACCCCTTATCTCCCTCGCCCCGTTATCCCCCTTCACATTCCGCTTCCTCACTATTTTTACTCATTTATTAACCAAATTCTTTTGATTTTAAATATAATGAGCCAACAAAAAAATATATGTATGTGTGCGCACATTTATATATATATATATATATATATATATATATATATATGCATATGTGTATATATATTTATATATGGGTATGGGTGTGTGTGTGTATGTGTATGTGTATGTACTTATATGTTAAAAAAAAAAAAATCAAAAATTTATATGATTATAGTTTCAAGTTTTTTTTATTCTCAATCTTTTTACTTGAAAATTAATTTACTATTTGAAAGCTGTATAAGTAATTAATATATAATTGTATATCGAAAGGTAGTCTTAAAATTTGTTATTAGTATAATTTAGAGTGCTCGCGTAGAGCCAGTAAAATAGAATACAAATTATTATTGTGGAAGTTGAGTTAGCATTTAATTAAAAAAAAATGTAAAAACGAACTGTAATTTTTGTTGTAAATAAATGCGTTTTAAAAAAAAAAAAAAAAGGATTGTAGTAGTAGTATAACTAAGCCCACCATTAAAAATTGTATGGATTTTCTGAAGCGACGCGCGGAAGTCGAAGCTGCTAGAGCACAAACTACCTCAACATCTGAAAAACCTTCTGCACGTCGTAACAATCGTACGCAACAAACATTCGTGGCTTCCACTCAGAGTTGTGGTTTTTGCAATGACACAAGTCATCATATATATTCCTGTAGCAATTTCGCCTCATTAGCTCCTCAAGCTCGATACGACGCAGCTAAGGGGGGCCACTGGTGCATACAGTGCTTAAGGAACGGACATCGAGCCTCTAACTGTAAGGCGCAACCATGCACGATGTGCAAACAACGCCATCATACGCGAATCAGTTACGTCGCACTTCTCGGCTAGCCTTACAAGCATGCCTGCTCAGACTGCTTCCCATGGATTGCTAGCCACTGCATTGGTTGATA
Organism: Microdon myrmicae; assembly: GCA_963931805.1. Lineage (NCBI taxonomy): Eukaryota > Metazoa > Arthropoda > Insecta > Diptera > Syrphidae > Microdon > Microdon myrmicae. The sequence goes on from OZ007501.1 coordinate 114,645,766, forward strand.
TTGGATGCCGGATCTCAAGCTCATTTCATGACTGAAGAAATCGCAAATTTATTAAATTTGGTCAAAAAACCTGCGAATGTTTATGTGAATGGAATTGATAACAGTTCCACTATAGTAAAGTATTCTGTAAATGCATCGTTGCGCTCTCGTGTGAGCAAATATGAAAAATTAGCTGAATTCCTAGTTGTTCCACAGATTAGTCAGGCTATGCCTGCAATCACCATCGATCCGAACTCTTTTGATCCACCCAAAAATATTCAATTAAGGTTGACGCATTGATTGGCGTCATATTATTTTATAAATTACTCAGCATAGGTCAAATATCATTGAAAAATCAGCCCAATACTGTGCTTCAAAAAACACAATTCGGATGGATTGTAGCTGGCGAGTTCAATCCATCTTGTCGAGTATCAAGCGTATCTTGCCACGTTTCCATAAATTCTGATCCCCCGATGTAAACTTAACTCGTTTCTGGGAATCTGAAGAGTTTTCCACTCACCGAATTTTGTCACCTGAAGAAATGGCGTGTGAGGGTCATTACGATCGTTATACTATTCGGAACGTGGACGGACGATATGAAGCAAGGTTGCCATCAAATAATAGAAGAGCAAAGCTAGGCGATTCTTATTCTTCCGCCTCAAGACGCTTCCATGCATTGGAGCGTAATTTCCATTGAAAGCCTGAGGTGCAAAGCGAATACACCGCATTTCTTGATGAATATTTAAAGTTGGGACATATGTCACTTGATATGAATCAAGAGGAGAAGGATAAAGGATTTTTCCTTCCTCATCATGCAGTATTAAAGGAGGATAGTATTACAACAAAAATCCGAGTTGTCTTTGATGGTTCGGCCAATACTTCAACGGGTATCTCCTTAAATGACACCCTCATGGTAGGGCCGAAACTACAGGATGATCTATTTAGCATCCTTTTGCGATTTCGTTCTCACACCTACGCCCTCACGGCTGATATCGAAAAAATGTATCATCAGGTTCGGGTCAATGCCTCCGATACGCAATATCAAAAAATTCTTTATCGTCGCAGCATTTCTGAAGCTATTCAAATATACAAGCTCAATACTGTAACCTATGGGACAGCTTGTGCTTCATATTTACCTATAAAAACTCTTTTTAGGCTTGCAGAAGACGAAAAGGATAAATTTCCTTTCGCGTACCCTATATTGTGTAGGGATTTTTATGTTGCTGATTTGCTTACTGGTGCAGGGAACATCGCCGAAGCAACTCTATTGCGCGATGAACTTTCGCGCTACTCAATACTGGTGGATTTTGTTTGAGGAAATGGGCGTCGAATCATCCAGCATTGCTCATCAAGAAACAAGAGCATCCAAATAGTTCACATACGTCACTGGATCCTGATTCATCTATAAAGACTCTAGGGATTCGGTGGAACTCTCGAGATTACTTCTTTTATGTCGTTAATATCACGGGGCAAAATAGCATAACAAAGTGAACCATCTTATCTCAAATCGCCAAGCTATTCGATCCCATTGGACTCCTTGGTCCTATCATAGTATATGCTAAAATCCTAATTCAGCAATTGTGGACGGCTGGAGTTACTTGGGATGAATCTGTCCCAATGGAGATTCATTCATCATGGTCGGATTATCGCTCACAGTTGCATTTAATAGAAAAAATTTAATTTCCTCGCGCAATAAGTATAACAAAGGCTGTTAATGTACAACTGCATGGTTTTTGCGACGCTAGCGAGAAGGCTTATGGGGCTTGCCTCTACTTGCGTTTGTGGCGTTCGCGCCGAACCCCACCGAGTGATCCTACACCTCAGACCCACTTCACCTGAAAAATAGGAATTTACCAAAAGCTACAGGACGGGGTACACAGGTGTAGCCAAAAGGAGCGTACACCTAACCTGTAAAAAAAGAAAAGCCGCATTAACATGTACGTATCACAAAACATTTTGACGGTCGCCTAGTACAGTCCCTTGCAAGTAATTGCAAACCTATTTTAGGTGATAAACTGACCAAACACATAGCATGCAGGCGACATACCTAAAATATCAAAAAGCATAACATCAATTTCAAACAGCAACGTATTTGCAAACTTTTGAACTCGATGCCATAAGCAAGCGCGGGACACCTGCACAACGATCTAGCAAAAACAACATGCAGCGATCTGACAATGCAGTACCGCCAACGAGAATAGCGTCCCGTCACAAGCGTGCGACACTTCTCCAATATAATACAAACACCGGAAATCCAACGCATGCCCATAAAAGGACACATCAAGTCGCGCGTACGGGCTATACGGGCGACCGCTTAATCAATACGTATCCATGATCGAACCACACACATAGCGCCCACCACTGTGTATATAATGAGTAAAGTACACACAGGCAAGGGTATCGTGTGGCGACCAACATTGATGCCGGACTCCGCGACAGCATACCAACTGGCAGCATGGTGTATCTCCCCGTGTGATGACTTACACAGCCCAAGGCCACGGTGCGATCACATCCTTGGCTGTGTGAGACATGTACACCAAAGAAATGATCTCCGCATGAACTGGCCTGCGGAGAGATGGCTGTTGATGTGTTGGTGTGTGCACAAATCAACCCTTAAGGGACAAGTGCACACCCAGCGAAGAAGAGTCAGTTGGCTAGTGATTACCACGGTGCTACCACAGTCTACATTTCGAACCTTTTACTGTTTAAATAGTTGAAATAGTCGTTACAACCGTGTACACCAGAGAACGTATACCTCGTGTCGAGTTAATTAAATTTAGTGATTACCACGGTGCTACCACAGTCTACATTTCGAACCTTTTACTGTTTAAATAGTTGAAATAGTCGTTACAACCGTGTACACCAGAGAACGTATACCTCGTGTCGAGTTAATTAAATTTAGTGATTACCACGGTGCTACCACAGTCTACATTTCGAACCTTTTACTGTTTAAATAGTTGAAATAGTCGTTACAACCGTGTACACCAGAGAACGTATACCTCTGTGTCGAGTTAATTAAATTTAGTGATTACCCGGTGCTACAGTCAGTATACAGTTTTGAACCCTTTCTGTGCAAATTGTTTGAAATAAAGTTACAACGGTTTACACGTTTCAACCTAAAATTCCTGTGTCAACATAAAGTAAGTTTTGTAATAATTGAAATACTGTGCACAACATAAAGTAAGTTTCGTAATAATTAAAATACTGTGTCAACATAAAGTAAGTTTTGTAAGAACATAAAATACTACGTTCAATCTAAGTAAGTTTTACATAAGAATTAAAAATACTATGTTCAACTAAAATAAGTTTTACTTAAGAGTTACAATACAATACTTGAGAATTAAAAACACTATGTTCAAATAAAATAAGTTTTACTTATGAGTTACGACACAATGTTCACCCTAAAAATAAGTTTTACTTAAGGATTAGAAACACTATGTCCAACTAAGAATAAGTTTTACCTAAGAATACCTTTTGTGCGATATTGATAATAGTTGCTAAAAATAAAGAATAAAGACAGTAGAAGAAAGAGACCAGATGGTTTTTCCCTGATCGACAAGACCCCCAGTGAACAAAGCCACCACAAAAACGAAGAACGGGTACGGAGTTTGGGACGTCTTGGTGAACCTGTGTCGGGCTGGCACCTACCAAGACCATAATCCCGTAATTGGTGACAATTCAACGTGTGCGAAGACGCATCTTCTGATCTATATCAAAGCTAAGTTGGAGTCAGAGAAGGCTTCTATCCCTAACGAATTACAATCAACAACTGACAAACAACGATACCTGACGCAGCCAGTGTTCCCAACGTTGGACTTCAGTTTTTTTCCTTTTTTTCTTCTCTTTATTTGGTGAGCTCCTTCTGACTCACCAAAAATACAAGTATCTTTTTTTTTTTTCATTTTATTTAAAGAGTAACATTGAGTAGTAAGTTTTTTAGAAACAGTGTTGTTTTAAACCTTGCTTCTTAGAACAAAGTTTCGAATTTTTGATTGTTTTTTTTTTTTGGTACAGTTTACCTTTGTCACGCGTTTTCACCGTTTTGCATGTCCGTATATTTTAATTATTTTAATAATGTAAAAAAAAGATTAAAATGACTGTTTTTTTCTCAAACCGCGTTTTTTTTTTGTGTGCCCAATGCGGCAAAGAATGGAATTTAGTGTTCTGCTCGATGCAGAGCACAATTATGGCTTTTCCCAGTTGGCGAACCATCTGCAACTATTGGAGTTGCGGTTCCCATCTGGCGAACATTTTTATGTTAAATTTTTAAGATTTTTTTAAGTAAATTGTATAAGGGTATATAGCAACAAATTCTCGTAGTAGGCCGCTTCCGGGCATCGAAATAACAGTAAACTAAAATCAGAACTGACACGAATTTGGCACAGGCAAGCTATCACACCAGAGTAATCAATCCACACATACACACTGTCCACTCGTCCCACCACAACAGCTGCAAGCGACAAGTTTTCCGCAAACTGCCCAGAGCTATAACTCCTTCCCAGACCGACCGTATTTAACGTTCCTCTTGGTTCTCGCGTTTCGAAGGACGGTCCCATCACCCCTTTAGAGAAAATGGCCCAGTTTACGAGGTCAAAGAAGGCTCAACAAGAGCCCCAACTGGAACCACAGCGGGAGTCACACACGGAGCCACAGTTGCCACCACGGGCGGAGCTTCAACGGGAGCTGGGAGTACCGCGCCCGGAGTCTCGGTCTTCGTGGACGCGCTCTGTGTAGAACAGCCATCGGAAGCGCGACAGGAGCAGGCCCGTGACTTACGTCCGCACAGATCGGGATGCCCCGTATTCGTGGACGCGCCCCAGATAGAGCAGTCACCACGTGTTGCTCCACGTGATTTGCGCTTGCCTCCCTTCGACGAGGAGGACTCGGAGCTGTGGTTTACCATGGCGGACCTCATATTCGAGGCGGCGGGCGTGATCGAGGAAAGACCGAGCGCCCTCGAAGTCATGAGGGTGTTAAACCTGTTACAGAATAAAACCACCCCCGGCGAATCATTAAATTGATTCACATTAATATATAAATTTAAAATGATTCACATTATGTGCTGGTATAAAGGGACAACATTCTTGGATATAAACCATGAGATTTCCTATGGGAAGTCAAGAATGTCATGCCCGATTAGCAACGGCAAAGCTTGGGTAAGCCACACTGTTATTACATAAAGCAACAGTTTGAGTTGTCGCATTCCTTTGACCTATCTTTACCCACACGCCGATAATATCCCAAGCATCAGCCGCGGTCGTTGACCTCGCTTGACACGGCCACTGGCTGGGGATCAAAAACATCAGCGTCCGGTGAAAAGTATGAAAAGAATACTTTTCAACCGATGCCGCTTCCCCTCTCGATGTTCATTTTTAAGCTGCACACTGAGAGCAAAGAAAACATGAAACGGGGTCATGCTGTCCTACTTGGTTTCGCTTTCGTTGCAAGCGAAAGCCAAACAACCCTATAATCGTCATGCTCGTCGTTGTGTTTTCTCATTATCCTAGTTCATTGACCGTCGGGTAAATTCGCAATAGTTTACTGACCTCAATGGGCGTGGCAATGAGAAGATGACAGCGAGGGTACGATCGAGAATGGGTGATCAAGGAAGAAAAGTACCTGTTCGTTGGATCAAAGGGTGAGTTTTTATGAGTTGACTTTTTTTTAGATAAAAGTATTTAAATCGTTGACGATAGTTGAGATTTTTTGATAAAGTGGTAGTCAGTCTGTAGTTGTCTGTCGAGATTAAAAAGGACAAGTGGTTGCCAGTCAATTGTGCCAGTTTGGTGTTTGCTTAAGAAGCTGTTTGTGGCACGGTTTTTATATAGTTATTACTTTTTTTAAAATGACCTCTTCCTCATCAAGGATGTGTTTGAGTAACCTGTGATGCGTGATTAAGCCTACATTAAATAATAGACGTTAATTAATAAGTTTAAAAGCAAAGTACTATAATATCCAATTAACATAAATTTTATCTTAATAAAATAAAAGAAAGTGGATACGAAAAAGTGACTTTTACATTCTACAAGGAACTATGTTTGGTTTTGAAAATAAAAGCCAAGTGTGAAATCGCCTGGGGAGAGTCCAACAACAGCCGCTTGCAGAAGGAAAACAGGTAACTCCACACAACAATCACGTAAATCCCTTAAAATATTAAATATATATTAAAAGTGATACAATAAAAGTGTTACAATTTGGCGCAGCCGGCGCTCGTTATTTAGTACTTACTGGTGTAACACCTTAAATCCGAGATAATGTTAAAATCTCGGAGGTATAAAATACCAAAATTACAACAAACAACTTGGTATACCAGCAACACTTCCAATCAATCAAGAACCAACACCGGGAGTGGGAGTTACTCTTCACCGATGGTTCCAAAACAAAAGAAGGAACATCATTCGCAATAGTAAACAATAATAATACAGTGCTAAAAAAAGGACTGTTACCCGAATTCTGTTCCATCTTTTCAACCGAAGCAACAGCAGTCCTCGAAGCAATCAAACTAGTGGAGAAAAAGAAGACACTAATTTGCACCGACAGCCTATTCACCATCTAAGCTGTTACGTGCGGTTTCCGCCACCCCCACCATTAGATTGTTTTTAGTATAATTTTGTTTTAATATAGTTTGATGGTAAGGTGGTGGAAAAAAGCGCACGATCCACATGTGAGTGTTCGAACACGCCCCAGTTCGAGTGTGGATCGTGGGCGAGTTCGAATTCTGTTTTCGGAGTGGAAGTCGAGGGAGAGAGCAAGAGGAATCTTCGATTCAGTTAATTTTGATTCCGTTTTGTTGACTGTTTTTGAGAACAGTTAGAATAGAGTTGGTAACTGAGTTTTGAAGTTGAACGTCGGGACATACATAAAAAAGAAAGAAAGAACTGCAACGCCCCGTTGTTTTAAAGAAAAAAAGTAAAGACGTTTTTTTTGGTGCGTGACATGCGACTGTAAAGGAAAATGCAGACTAAGTTTAAGATAGTGAAAGAAACAGAATAAATTAACTAAATAGCAACCAAAAAAGACGAAGACTTTAATTTGCTTACGGGGAAGGTCACAATCGGAGTTGCGTACTGGAGTGAGTTCAAGTGACCACAAAAATATACAAATATTGCGTGTGATAACATCGGTGTTGGACTTTACACAACTTGAAACCGACAAAGTTGGGTCAAGTAAACGGAACTCTAATTGATTCGGGTCATTTCTGCCACCCATCTCAGGTCCAAGAACAAGAGACAGTCCGGTATCAAGCCTTTGTTAATTTCCTGGAGCAGGAATCACGGCCGCCTGCTGATCCGGAGGTGAGAGGAATCGAATCACGTGCGAGGGAAATTACCACCAGCTGAGTTCTCGAGGAATTAGAAGCCACAACCAGAGGGAAAACTGCCGCACTGACCGGAGCCGAGCTGAGAAGTTGGCTAATCTAGTCAGCTTAACGACAGGTAAATTTTCATATTTATATAAATATTATGTGGCAAGAAAAAACACCACAAAGCAATCCAAAACACAAACAACAAAATCAGTCATCAATCTGATCCAGGATAAGCTAATCCAGAAGCCAACCAAAGTCAAAATGCTCTGGGTTCCTAGTCACAGTGGGATAAGGGGCAACGAAGAGACCGACAACGCTGCCAAATTGGCTATAAGAGAACCGTTAACCACCCTCTATGTGCACAACAATAAGGACATCGATATGTACTTTAAAATAGAATTCCAAAAGATAGAAAAACTGGAATGGATAAAATACAATAACACCTACAAAACAATAAATAACAAAAGAGAACCAACCATCTAGCCGACAACATCGTCAGTGCAAATGCTTCCTCCGTTTACGCCTTGGACATATGTGTTAAATGTGTCAGTGACGTCGTAGACAAAGATGAGGTACATGAGGTCATTGATGTACTCAAATCAAAAAACGCTATCCATTTCTGAACTCGGATAACCCCCAGAACGACAATACAATGAATTGCACATTTCGGCATAACCATTAAACCACAAGAAGTAATTAATTGCATATTTCAGAGCAATTGACAAATCGCACAAAAACAATTAATTGCATATTTCGCCACGATTAATAAATCGCAAAAAAAGTAATTGCACAAAATTAATTGGGTCAGTTCGCAATTGCGGATGTTGAGCTGTGGCGCAAATCGATGAAGAAATATCAGCTGACGCCACAGTACAAAGCAATTGCGAATTGAAGTTAATATGCGGAAATTAGGTCATTGCGAAATTAAATTGCATTATCGTCGTCGGGAGGTGTTGACCCCGAGGGGTCGACAAGAGGTGAGAGGAAGTTAGGATATAGTCGGTGGATGGTCATGGAGTGGAGTGGTGAATATAAAACGATACGTTAGTTCCGGGAGAGTCTGGAAGAAAATTTGTTAATCGATTAAAGGAGAAGAGCTAAAAGTTAATTGGTCAAAGAAGAAAGTGATTTCCGTTTATTACCCGAAGAGAATTTGTTAAGATATTAGAGAATAAGAACTAAAAGTTAAGTGGTGAAAGAAGAAAGTGAATTCCGTTTATTACTCGAAGAGAATTTGTTAAGATATTAAAGAATAAGAACTAAAAGTTAAGTGGTCAAAGAATAAAGTGAATTCCGTTTAATACTCGAAGAGAATTTGTTAAGATATTAAAGAATAAGAAATAAAAGTTAAGTGGTCAAAGAAGAAAGTGAATTCCGTTTATTACCCGAAGGGAATTTGTTAAGATATTAAAGAATAAGAACTAAAAGTTAAGTGGTGAAAGAAGAAAGTGAATTCCGTTTATTACTCGAAGAGAATTTGTTAAGATATTAAAGAATAAGAAATAAAAGTTAAGTGGTCAAAGAAGAAAGTGAATTCCGTTTATTACTCTAAGAGAATTTGTTAAGATATTAAAGAATAAGAACTGTAGTGCCCCAGAAAGCCCTACCATTAATATCCTCCCCCCTCTAAATACATATCCAATAATTAATACTAAATTCATCAATAACCCAAAAGTTTCCAAATTCCATATCGAGCAACTATAGCAGCTGCTCGATATAACATCCAAAAATCTAAGGATTCTCCGAATCATTAACGAGCAACCACAGCTGCTAAAGTAACCCAAACAATTCTCCGAATCATTAATTCATTCCACAAGCCGAAAACCTTGGCTGCAGATTCAACACAATCAACAAAATCCATTCGAGCAGAGTGACATCATGCTCGAACACGACTGGCCAAACCAACTTTCAGGTGCTTCGGAGTCCAGGTACAAAGAGAGAGAGCGAACATGTTTTCAGGTCACCTTTTTACTCTTTTTCCCTTTCATTAAAAATCGCATACGATCATCTAGCCAGAGTCAATCATACCTTTGTGAAAGTCACAACCATCATTCCTTTTCCATCATTATTATTTTTGTACCTTTCACACGTCACACCAGCCAGTACCAACAAGTGACTCAACAGCAGTTTGATTAATCAACGTAAATAAAGGAAACATTAAAGTTTAGACGATAACTTAGATTTTTTCTTTTACCCTCAACACTCCACGCTCTTCTCCCAATTTATGGGAAAGCACGGCGTCGGAGTATTACAGAACTAAAAGTTAATTGGTCAAAGAGGAAAGTGAATTCCGTTTATTACTCGAAGAGAATTTGTTAATACATTTGTGGCGGTGCCGCCAAACCCCACGGTACACTTACCTAAAAACCCCCATAACCTCATCCCACCAGCATAAGTTTTTGCTAATGCAATCGCATTAAGCGCTGAAAATGCTACACACATTAATTAGATCAAAGCTATAATCGCAAAGCTTCTGCAAAAGAATTCTTAGCTTTTAAAGCATTCCTTCGCTTACAAATCCCCTGTAAGAGTTCTTACTTTCCTTGTCATAAATTCCCTGAAAAGAAAATTCATCGGTTCGTATAACATACGACCGCATATCAGAGAATCTTACCATAGAGTTGGCTAGCCCAGCCTCAATATGTGTACAAAAAACTATTTACACACACATCGGCTGGCGACCCCTTTAGCCAGCGATAATAGTCCAACGCAGATGCATGTAATTAGCACCATCCACGTTGAGACTAATGCCTTAACAATGCACTCAGTGCAAACAAAGGAACGCTGTCCTTTAGCAGGCATCGGGCGATACGACAGACTATAGTCGTATCACCAACATCTTCCTATAGATAACCAATCTACAATTTCTTTCGTGCCGTAAACGAATAATCCCGCATATTCAAATGCGAACAAGGGATTCGTTTCGGCAACCAACTCAAGATACGATATACAATTTTCATTGTAAAAAGTATCGCACTATTTAGCACCTTTTTACCAACGTCCATCATAGGGACGTTGCATAGGGTAAACATGTGGGGGGTTTCTCTATTCTACATGAGAAACAACCCACAATTCCATCCAACATTTCCTACCTAATTTCGACCGCCTTACAGCGCGTCAAATCAACCCCATTTCCTCCTACTTACATGTTCACCTGCAAAGCATGTTTCCACCAAGGACACATAGCTAAACTCATTGTACCACGCAGACAATGCATAAATGAGTTTAGCTTACCTTTTTTGCCATACGGCAACTCGTGTCCATGTCGATTAGCGACAACCAAATCCAGCCGGACGAAGTTGTCGCATCATTGCAGACCCGCTGGGGAAATTTATCAGAACATTCGATTGAATCACGTGATAATATTTCCCTAGCGTTACTTCGGCTTTTCTCCAGACACTTCATTCGCTGGGGATCAATGTTCTCTTTTGCAGGTGAATATCATCAGCTCAATTCCCCTCTCTTTCTCAGTTCTGTCTTCGTATGGATCAATGTACACTGAACTCACCATACTACCGAATCAGGTCAACGGGTTCCGCTCAGAACTACATTGATTCATGCACATACAACCAAATCCACCCCAAGATAATCGTACAGCGTGTTTCTGTTCTCTCATTGTCCCGCTCTCTTCGATCATCAGATTACCGATGTAACCTACCACACATCGAAGAACGTAGCAATGAGAGAGCAGAAGTATGTTCTCTTTTGGTTGTATCCAATTTCTTCCCTTTTCAAGTCAGTCGATTCACGAGATTCAACAGAGGAGGTTGTGTCGCTAACTGCCGCCGCGTGTGCATGCTTATGCACACGCTTATCCGCGTAATTACAATAGCAATATTGAAGTGTTTCAACTTGTATAAAAATGTATATAAATCAATTTAACAATATTGAAGTGTTTCAACTTGTATAAAAATGTATATAAATCAATTTAACAATATTGAAGTGTTTCAACTTGTATAAGAATGTATATAAATCAATTTAACAATATTGAAGTGTTTCAACTTGTATAAAAATGTATATAAATCAATTTAATAATATTAATTATAAGTTCTAAGTGGAATAAAAGGAAAGGATCCTTTGCCAAATCAAAATAAAGAAAACACTAACCTCATTTTTGATTTTTCTGTGCCTTTTTATTACCCTTTTGATCATCGTTGGTGAACAATTTATGTGAACGGAGTAACACTGCTTGTGGGAAAGAGGTGAACCTAGTGCCTGTGTCCGGTACGATACCTTATTCTACCCCCACAAACATGACCCTATTTACGGAGCGAACCATTTTGTACGCCCCTTCCTTTGTTCTCGCCGTCTGCTTGCTTCGTTGTTTCATTGCCTTCGCGTACGTGCAAATAGCATCGATCAGTAGGGCCGCACACGCATACCATCGCACATTTGTGAGTGCATTTCCTTGGCGGCCACACCCTTAAGAGAAAAGATTTTCTCTTTCTTCTTCTTTTCTCACCACTAACCTAGGATGGAATTCATGTCAGAGTTCCATCCTCGTGGAGTCAAATTCCATCCGCTGACCACCACGGTCATGCGACTTCCGCTCTCCGTCACTACGGAGACGCGGACGCGAGAATTTGTCGAGTCGAGTGTCTTACTACCTTAAAAGTAATTCTTTCTAGTGCGTCAGTACCGTCGTCGTGTAATTAGTAGCTACCCTTTCTTTGTCCAACCAGCACAGCCATAGCTAATTAAGTGCAAAAAGTTAAATAAGAACCTTTCACAGTGACTAAACAGCCATGTCTAACTAAGTGTAAAAAGTTAAATAAAGAACCTATCAGTAAAAACAATACTTTACACCAAATCGGTGCGTTTTATTCTAGAGACTACCATCGGTGCGTTTGCTTCATTCTTGGGTGACAATTTCCTGCGGACAGTTTACGGCGGCGCAATGGACGACAGTAAGTGGAAGTTGGAGGATTAAGTGAACGGAGTATCCATGCAGGTACATACCTCCTCTGCACAGTGGTGACTTCAAAGTGTTTTAAAAAAAAAAACCCCAACCTTCCCATGGAGTCAGATTTTAGCTACCGAGTCGGATGCACGTGTCGTGGACGTCGTGTGAAAAAGTCGAGTTTCAGCAATCAATCGCGAAGAGCCGAAATACACCGTCGAGGAAGTCGGTGTAACAAATTCGTTAAATAATGTGTTGTGTAAAAGTTATTCTGTCGAAGGTTTAAATTACCTCAAGTAGGTCTTACGGTGTCTACTTAAATGTAAATTCGTGCGGACAAAGAAAAACAAAAAGACAAATAGATAATTAAAATTTAAAGATTAGACTCGTTCTCCTGGTAATGTGCCAATCAATGTGTAATTTATCCGCAGAATTTTAGAACAATAAACATCCACACTCAAATCAAGTGTCTTTTATTTTCTGCTTCGAGTAGTGCATTTTGTTTTTTTTTTCTTGGCTGGACATCGGAGTTTTGGGGGCAATTTCTTGGCCTTGGTCGGGGATATTGGTGAATCCATGTCGTACGTCGGCATACATACCTTTACCCCACAGATTAACAAATGAGAACCGAAAGTTAATTGGTCAAAGAAGACAGTGAATTATGTTTATCACCCGAACAGATTTTGTTAATAGATTAAAGAATAAGAACTAAAAGTTAATTCATTAAAGAAGAACATGAAATCCATTTATCACCCGAAAAAAAATTTTAAATTGATTAGAGAATACGAACTCTATAAGATAATTAAGTTAGATAATAACACTTGTAAAACTGAAAACTCTCTTAGTAACAATAAAAAGAAACAGTGGAAGAAAATAAAAGAAAGACTCGGTGTTTGAAAAATTCTCACTGGTTGGTGCAAAAGAGGTTTTGGTCGTCGTTTTCTTGGTGTTGTGAGTTTTTGGTTCCAACAGTTATCCACAAACCATAACTCACGCTTATCACCAACCAACATATCATCAACAACTAACCCACCCACCTGTCATATTTGCAGTTCCAACTCCAGTTTAACATCCAAACATATCCTATTAGTATGCGTGGGCATGAAAACCCTGGCTCAACTACATTTTCAAGACGACATCATCAGCATCATCTCCAAGCCAACTTCACCCAACATTAACAAAATCTACAAATTACTAACCCTAGTTAAGTTACAAAATAAGATTTGAAAAACAAAGATACAAAAGGCACAGACATATATTTACAAAAGCTACCGAAAGCCTTAGTTGCTAGAGCTACTAGATTTAAGTTACTATGTAATTTACTTACATTGTAATAAATAATAAATAAAAAAAAAATGGGATTCGCGGCGTAGTGTAAAAATTTGTGTGGGAGTGTACAGTGCGGGAAAACTCACACCCTTTCTTTCCCGTGTATCTGTTTTTCCTCTTTTTCGCGCCATTGTGTCTCTAAGGCATCGATACTCTCGATTGATTTATAATCTTTGGAGGGTTTTTGGTGTTGTGAGTGGCGTAATATTCGTCACGAAAGGGATGTGATCTGGATTTCGGCATGGATCTAGTGGGGCACCTTACTACAAGGGCATAACACTTGTAGTGGTTGCTTTCGCTTATCTATCGCCGTCTCCAACTAGCATCCTTTTCTGAGTCGGTATTGATTTTCGGTGTCACCATTCAATGGAATGAGAATTTCGCATCGATCTGTGTAACATCCCTGGTCTAAGATGTAACATCCGTGATCTTAATAAAGTGCCTGTGCCTATAAATATACATAAGGAGTAATAATGAGCAAATTGTTGAGAAACCTGTTGGTCAAATTACACAAGATAAGGTGAATTTGAAGAACTAATAAGCTGTGCAAGTACTCCACCACTACTTTCAAAGCCGCATAGCTATTCTCGAGATGACCAGTTATATCAAACCACCCCCTGCAATATAAATCTAATTGTGAATTAATATTTTTAAACATTCATTTCGATAAAGCAAGATACCACACTGTAGCATTGTGCTACATGACCCGAGTTGATCGATTCAGGTGACGTTACGATTCGCACGGAACGTTGCAGCACACATGCGAGGACGCTGGGGGTGCGAGATCAACATTTTCCCGATCACCAACGTGCTTCCATCGGCCCGTTACGTATTTTCGGCCATTTCCTTTTGTTTGTTCCATTTTCTCTTTTTTAGGTAAAGTTTTCGAATTAGCTAAGTAAGCTCGACAACTGATAAACTGTGAGTACATTCTTATAAAAATTATTATATATTTTTATTGTGCAAAACGAAGCGTAAAAATTTTGCAGCAACAGAAACGCACAATAGATGTATTTGTATCACACAGCAGATGCATGTCTCGCAGTACATTTTTTGTTTATTTAACATTGATTAAGTTTACGGTCGGCGAGACCTGATTGTGTAGTGTACGTAATATATCTTTAAAACCTTGTATTTACACAAGTGTTCATTTATGGTCTTTAGCGACGCCACTAAAGAATTTTGGGGTAATAGAGTCATTAATTTAACATTAATCAATCGGAAGGGAATTCACATTATGTGATCCGAAGTGTAATGGGGCTTGGCCCAGTATGTTCGCATGTGTGTTTCTGGTACGTAATGGTATTGTCATTCTCCTATATTTAACTAAAATAAATTGAGACTCGGCTGTCAATGACGATAAGGTAAACACATGTCCTTGTCGCACGTGTTGCACGAGTTACGGTTGCCGCCGGGCACCCCGTCCTCCCTTAATACCTCCCACACCTAAGTTCCACCCGCTGAATATGCTTAAACAGCAAATTCACCCATCAAGGTTATTTTCAGCAACGGGCCGGAAAAGTGATTCGTAACCCTAGATCTAAGAACTCGGTATGGACGTGTTTTATATATATATATATATATATATATATATATATATATATATATATATATATATATATATATATATATATATATATATATATATATATATATATATATATATATATATATATATATATATATATATTGTTATGGATGCTGCGAATCCTTCGCAGAACAAAATATTCCTATGAAAAAATATGATACAAAAGAAACATCCGCTTGGTTATAAAATGTTCAAAATCCTAACCCTGTATCCATCCAAAAGAAATTTTCACTTAGTTCGCAAAATATTCCTGTGAAAAAATATGATACAAAAGGAGGCATTTGCTTAACCCACAAAAACATTACGGGCCCCATAGTTTGCGCGATCCATGGGGGACATTCTGCTTGGCTCACAAAAATGACCAGGCATGCGATCAGTTTATGTGACTCGAGCTCCATGGAGCCGAATAGCGGTTTCCGTTTTACACATTGTGCAGGCGCAACGTATGCAGAAACCCGAGCCCCATGAGAGTTGGCGACGACATGTTTCTGCATACTAAGCAGGAAAAATGCGCTGAGATAGTCAGCTATGAAAGAGAAGCCAAGTGGAGGCGAACGAAAAAATTATTAGGATATTCAGACTGAGTTTGACCGCCGACTACGCAGTACGTTTTGAGTAAAAGATATGAAAGAAAAGTGTTAAGATTAAAAGACAAACTATAATTACGGTGTAAATAAAAATTATTAAGTTACAATTACGTTTTAAATAAAAGATATGAAAGAAAAGTGTTAAGATAGAAAGATAAACTATAATTACGGTGTAAATAAAATTATTAAGTTACAATTACGTTTTAAATAAAAGATATGAAAGAAAAGTGTTAAGATAGAAAGATAACCTATAATTACGGTGTAAATAAAATTATTAAGTTACAATTACGTTTTAAATAAAAGATATGAAAGAAAAGTGTTAAGATAGTAAGATAAACTATAATTACGGTGTAAATAAAATTATTAAGTTACAATTACGTTTTAAATAAAAGACATGAAAGAAAAGTGTTAAGATAGAAAGATAAACTACAATTACGGGATCTATGCTATGTCCGCATACTTGCGGACGCACACGATGAGCAGCAGAAGCAATCATCGTGTGTGTATTTCAACCCCTTTTGTGTTGAACAAAACGCAAAAGGGATATTTTACCATATATGGTCATCGAAGCGATGATTGAATATGTCGTATTCTATCCTATAGGAGAAACAACCCACAATTCCAACCACAATACCTACCCCTTTCCTTGATAAGTTATTTACCTGTAAAACATGTCAAAAGGGCGCATATCTAAACTCATTATTCTATGCAGATAATGCATAATTGAGTTTAGCCACAATCTTCGCCATACGGCAACACTATTGCGCCAACCATGGGATTTCCACGGAAATTCCATTCGTATTGGTTAGCAACTGTTACGTGCGGTTTCCGCCACCCCATCAATTGATTGTATTTAATATAATTTGTTTTAATGTAGTTTGATGCTAAGGTGGTGCGCGATCCACAAGTGAGTGTTCGAACACGCCCCGATTCGAGTGTGGATCGTGGGCGAGTTCGAATTCGGTTTTCTGAGTGGATGTCGATGGAGAGAGGGAGAAACAGAAAAAGCAATTTTCGATTCCGTTTGTTTATGATTTTGCATTCGAAATATACGGTTTTTTGTGGGGAACAACGTGTAGTCAGACGGTTGAAAGAGAAAAGGGAGGAAGTTTTCCCGTTTGGTGGTTCCGTAAATTTAAATTTGAGAAGAAAGTATAAACAGTTTTTTGCTAAAAATTATTCTGTTGCGAACTAAGCACGAAATGTTCAATAAAGATAACCACAATTACATGTGAACTAAAGTATTCATTTCATCGTTTTAATTTTTGTGCACGTCTTCGTCACTTTCGACTTCGTGGAGTTCCTTTTCACCGCTGCCGGATTCGTGGATTTGATCTAAGGAGTTTTGTTGCGGTATTGGTGGTAGCGGCCTGTTCAGGTGGTTAATCTCGCCTGCATTAGTTGGTGGATTCGATGGGTTTTTCTGTGGATTGGATAAATTGTTGAGAGCATCATTGTTATCGAAGCCGCTGAATAAGAAGAGGAGTCATAACGGAAGCCTGGGAGGCGAAATAATAGACGCCCCACACGGAACTAACTCCAGGTAACCAATTTATAATTAAGAAATAATTTTCTGTGGCGGAAACGTCACGACACCACAGCAAACCCTACATTATACAATCCAACGGGTGTTACGAAATAGTCGTCCACGCATGCAAACCCTATATTATCGAACACAACAACCAAGTCAAACCAAGCGACGCGGTTGCATCATTGTCCATAGGCTTGGGTATTTATCGAACATTCCACAGTTTCCCCGATGGTATTATATCCCCAGCCGACGCGGCGTCCTATTCATTTTTCCCAGATCACCGATTCGCTTGGGATCAATGATCTCTTTTTGCAGGTGAATAACCTTAGCTAAGTTTTCCTCTCTCTCGTATTTCTGTCTTGCTATAGTGCGATGACCTAAGAGATTATCACTAGGTAAGTAGACCAGTCGCATACACGGCACTGACGCACACACACTAAGCCAGATCAACCCTGGGTTATTGTGCTTTCCCTTTTGTTTTCTCCATTCTGGCTACACCCATCGACGTCGAACGAATACACAAGTACGTTTCGACCTGGGTGAGTGCGGTGATTTGGGGAACACACAAGAGAGCATGATTACCATTGGCGGATCAATGTATAAAAAGCAGAAATCACGATTTCCACCCTAATTCAGATCAGTCACTATTGAATCATCACAGCAGTTTTTATTCGAGGTCGTTGGATTACAAGTGCCGGGGGAATAAACCGAAATACAAGTGTAATCTAAATCAAAAAAAAAAAAAACAAACTAAATGTTAGTTAATTTAAAAATAAATATAAGTTAATCATTGTTACTTCGAAACCAAGGAACAACTGTAACTCAAGCCAAAATTAGAAAAATATAAAAATACTATTTCAATTCATAACAGTTCGTGTTTATTTTCTTTCCTCCCTCGTTGGTTACGTTTCGGAAAGCTATTTGTTCAGTGAAGTGTTGGGGGATTAAGTGAATCCTGTGCCATACGTCGGCATCCATACATCAACCCCCACAAACTTAGTTTAACTGCGTTCTGGATTCCGTGGAGGCATGTCGGGCCTCCGCGTTAAAATAATCAGAAAACGGAGTTGAGTGTTTCGTTGTCAATATGGACGGAGAAAAGGTTTTGCTTAATTTTGTATTTTCTAACAATCGAATGTTTTACTTTCCAATAATGTTATTGAAAAGCTGAAATTGTTTATCGATACTCAATGTGAACATTTAATTTAATGTATAGTCGTGTCCTGAAATTGTATATCAATACTGAATGTAAATATTTAATTTAACGTATAGTTGTGTCCTGAAATTGTATATCGATACTGAACGTGAACATTTAATTTAATGTATAGTAGTGTCCTGAAATTGTATATCGGTACTGAATGTGAACATTTAATTTAATGTATAGTTGTGTCCTGAAATTGTATATCGATACTGAATGTGAACATTTAATTTAACGTATAGTTGTGTCCTGAAATTGTATATCGATACTGAACGTGAACATTTAATTTAATGTATAGTTGTGTCCTGAAATTATATATCGATACTGAATGTGAACATTTAATTTAACGTATAGTTGTGTCCTGAAATTGTATATCGATACTGAACGTGAACATTTAATTTAATGTATAGTTGTGTCCTGAAATTATATATCGATACTGAATGTGAACATTTAATTTAACGTATAGTTGTGTCCTGAAATTATATACCGATACTGAATGTGAACATTTAATTTAACGTATAGTTGTATCCTGAAATTATATACCGATACTGAATGTGAACATTTAATTTAATGTATAGTTGTGTCCTGAAATTATATACCGATACTGAATGTGAACATTTAATCTAATGTATAGTTGTGTCCTGAAATTATATACCAATACTGAATGTGAACATTTAATTTAATGTATAGTTGTGTCCTGAAATTATATACCGATACTGAATGTGAACATTTAATCTAATGTATAGTTGTGTCCTGAAATTGTATATCAATACTGAATGTAAACATTTAATTTAACGTATAGTTGTGTCCTGAAATTGTATATCGATACTGAATGTGACCATTTAATTTAACGTATAGTTGTGTCCTGAAATTATATATCGATACTAAATATGAACATTTAATTTAACGTATAGTCGTGTCCTGAAATTATATATCGATACTGAATGTGAACATTTAATTTAACGTATAGTTGTGTCCTGAAATTGTATATCGATACTGAACGTGAACATTTAATTTAATGTATAGTAGTGTCCTGAAATTGTATATCGGTACTGAATGTGAACATTTAATTTAATGTATAGTAGTGTCCTGAAATTATATATCGATACTGAATGTGAACATTTAATTTAACGTATAGTTGTGTCCTGAAATTATATACCGATACTGAATGTGAACATTTAATTTAATGTATAGTTGTGTCCTGAAATTATATACCGATACTGAACGTGAACATTTAATTTAATGTATAGTTGTGTCCTGAAATTATATACCGATACTGAATGTGAACATTTAATTTAATGTATAGTTGTGTCCTGAAATTATATACCGATACTGAATGTGAACATTTAATTTAATGTATAGTTGTGTCCTGAAATTATATATCGATACTGAATGTGAACATTTAATTTAACGTATAGTTGTGTCCTGAAATTATATATCGATACTGAATGTGAACATTTAATTTAATGTATGGTGGTGTCCTGAAATTATATACCGATACTGAATGTGAACATTTAATTTAATGTATAGTTGTGTCCTGAAATTATATATCGATACTGAATGTGAACATTTAATTTAACGTATAGTTGTGTCCTGAAATTATATACCGATACTGAATGTGAACATTTAATTTAATGTATAGTTGTGTCCTGAAATTATATACCGATACTGAATGTGAACATTTAATTTAATGTATAGTTGTGTCCTGAAATTATATACCGATACTGAATGTGAACATTTAATTTAATGTATAGTTGTGTCCTGAAATTATATACCGATACTGAATGTGAACATTTAATTTAATGTATAGTTGTGTCCTGAAATTATATATCGATACTGAATGTGAACATTTAATTTAACGTATAGTTGTGTCCTGAAATTATATATCGATACTAAATATGAACATTTAATTTAAATTCGTGTCCTGAAATTATATATCGATACTGAATGTGAACATTTAAGTTAATGTATAGTTTGTGTCCTGAAAGTATTATATCAACACAAACGTGAACTTTTAGTTTAACCCCAAAAGGAATAAATAAAGTGAGGACGAATATATACAAGACGGAGTTTTAATTCGTGGAGTGAGGGACAGAAGAAAATCGGTTGGACAAACGTGGCGAACCTGTGCCCTCGTGGCACCCGGTACCTTGCCATACCACGAAGACACCACAAACCCACAATATAAACCATAATGTAAAACCCCGTACGATTAAACTCAGTAATGTAAACCCACAAAAAACCTCGATGTAAATCACTAAGTGCACATGTCAGACAAAAACTAAGAACAAAAAACGTGTTTGTGAAATAAAAACCAATTAGTGCAATTAATAACATTGAATGTTGTTTCTTTGTTATTATACGTAAGAACAACAATTAGTTTAAGTTATAATATTGTCAATTTTGTATGAATTAATAAAAAAAAAACTTTGTTATTATAGAGAAACACTTCTATTATCAATCGCACTACGGGAAAAATCCCCCATAACCTAAACATCACATTATAAAACAACATTCTCGTTGGAACGCACAGTGGAAAAGCTGCAATTCACATTCAGGGTACTCTCAACTGTAGATGATCCGAAGTCGAACGCGCCATATGTAACCTCAATCGGCACGCCGGAGAGCCGAACTTACACAATTTCAGATGAATGCCTAAGTGTGGAATGTCATCCGGAAATTATGAAAATAACAGTATTTGATAAGGTAAAAAAAAACGTTAACTAAAAGACACCAGACAAGAAAAATTTGGATAGTACTAAATAAAGAATTGCGCAAAAGGTATCTGGACGACGGTGGAAACTTACAATTCTCTGACGTGTATTTACAAGAAAGTAGCACACAAGAAAGTATGTTACAGGTACTGTGACTGCCTCAGAACAACCATTAATACAATTGCTACAAAAATTGCTTGAGAAAAACCAAGAGAAGTCCGAAGAAAAGTATAGTGCGAAAATAGCCAAAGAATTTACTATTGAAAAATTTAATGGTAAAAACCCAAATGCAGATCAATGGATTACCAGCTTTGAAAAAGAATGCGAAAGGTTCGATATAACCAGAAACAAGAAAATCGAACTACTAAAATCATTTATGGATAAAGGTGCACCAGATTGCTATGGTTGCACACTTCTGAAACTAAACATTCACGCAAACTGGGAAGATTGGAAAAATAAGTTTCGCAATACATTTGCAAACAATCTTCTTCAATAAGGTTTGCAATTTAAATATCAAACGGGCTCTTTACTAGATCACGCAATAAAAAAATAAAAAATTTTATTAGGATTAAGACTATCTATTGATAACGGAACATTAATTGATTTAATTGCCACGGGCCTGCCTAATTTTGTAGCTAATAGAATTGATAGAGAAAAATTAAGAAAGACCGAAGACTTATATAATGAAGTAGGTAGATTGGAATACTTAGGCCACAAGAAACGTTCAGATATAAAAAAGATTAAAAATTACAGTAATAAAGAAAAGACAAAAAAAAAATACCATGCGAAACTTGTAAAAATAAAGTTAAGGGCAAAAGCTACATATGAAAAGATAATACAAAAATTTAAATGGAAAGGAATGCAAAAGGATATCGAAAACTTTGTTAGAAATTGCCCTCAATGTCAAACAGAGAAGGTCAACCCCGCACCAACCAGAAATCCCATGAAGATTGTCAGCTCAGCTGATAAGGCTTTAGAGAAAATAATGATCGACATCGTTGGGCCCCTCGAAGAAACGGAAGAAGGATTTAAGTTCGGATTGACCATCCAAGACGATCTGTCGAAGTTTATTAAATTTATACCGATGAAATCCAAAGAAATGCATACAGTAGCACGCGCCGTGATGGAGGAATGGGTAATGAATTTTGGTATGCCAAAAACGGATTAGAATTTTGCAATAGATTATTTGAAGAATTTTGTAAAATTTTGGGAATTAAACATATCACCACTAGCGTAGCTTACCCACAAGCGAATGGTAGCGTTGAAAGAGCACACTGCAGGCTCTTAGAATATCTCAAAACTACAGGACAAGAACTAAACCAACTCAAGATACAACAGCTACAACAGTACAAGACATAATACAACAGGATACACACACTATGAATTTGTATTCGGCTTCGAAATGAATAAACCCAGTAGTGTCGATCCTTTGGATGAAAAATCAGCATTCGATTACATTGACGACGTTAGAGAGCAAATCTCCTTGAAAAACAAGAAAAGGCAAAAGAGAACACAAAAGCATGCAGAGAGAAATCGAAGGTAAGATATGACAAAATGTTAGGAAAACAAATTGAATACAAAATAGGTCAGAAGGTTTTAGTCCGAAATGAGCGAAAGGGAAAACTCAAAAGTCAATATAAAGGACCATTTAAAGTAGTAGAAATAAATGAACACAATTTAGTTATACAAATGAACAACAAACAACAGAAATTTAATAAATCCAACGTTAAACCGTATATTTCAGGGTCTTGTCAATCACAATGGTCTTCAGTGAAATAAACCTACGAATTGACGATCTACAAAACAATACGGGTATATATTTTAACTATCTATGAGAAGTAAAACAAATAAAAAATAAGATAGCATTACTAATAGAATTAGATATTAGTAATTTAGAACAATCTAGCGTAAACTTAAGAAACATGATTAATTCCATAGACAAGAATAGCAAGAGGCCAAACGAGAGATGACGAAACTCGAACAGAGAATAGGAGTTATTTGGGGCATAGTTGGTAAACGTAAAAGACCACGACATGGTACATGGTTTAATTAATGTGATCGGTTCCGGTTTTAAGGTTCTTTTCGGCACTATGGATAATGCAGACACTGAATATTATTATAATGCAATTCAAACGTCAATAAAAATGAGCAGCGTATTAAAAATGGAATGGAAGAAAATGTTGAGATTCTTGGTAGATTAAATAGGCAGCTTTTAGATAATGTATGAAATAGTAACGTCACTCGAAAAAAATTAAACGAATTAATAAAGGAAATCAATAATGTTCGTGACAGAGAGAGGCATTTTAACAGAACTCTTATATTAACATCATATTTTGAGGAACTGTCAACTAAGATTAATCATAGACTATTACAGTTGGAAATAGAAACAGAGCAATTAGTTTATAGCCTTTTGTTTATCCAAGCAGGAATTATACATCCTCGAGTTATTGAACCAGCCAGATTGTTAAGAAAGCTTAAAGAATTACAAAATGACAACATTCTCGCCATAGAACCAACTATGGAAAATTATGCCGAAGTATTGAAAATGCTAGACATAAAAGCTTTTATTAAACACCACACAATTTGCGTAATCATACATATTCCGACCATAACTAAAGATAACTTTGAAATATATGAAACAATCACTATTCCAAAAATTGTCAAAAATGGAGCTGTCCTCTTAGATTTAGATCATGAATTTGTAATGATAAATAAAAATAGAGAAGAATTCACACTGAAGGAAAATTTATTAGACTGTAGAAATTTCAATAGGATTTTTATTTGCAACCCGCAATTATTAAAAACTACAGTTAGCGATCATAATTATGAAATCAACCTATTTATGAGAAATAGAGCCGATAATTGTATTTCCAAAATTATTAATTCTAAAATAGAAATATTCCACAAGTTAAAAGAAAATTCATACCTTTACACTATTACCGAAGAAACCAAACACAAATGTAAATGTAAAAATGAGACTAAGATAGGGATATTATTTGGCACTGGCATAATCACAATAAACCAGAACTGCGTACTGGAAATATACGACATGATCATCAGGACCATCGAAACCGAGTCTGAAGTGGAGATAAAAGATAAATACTCATACGGAGAACCGGATGACTGCTGTTTAAACGCTAAGCTGCGAGAAATTGTAATCGATCGAGAACCAATGTCCAAAATAACCACAAGGGACGTCCACGAATTGCAAGACCTATCAACAGAAGTGCAAAACCAAAAAAACGTATGGGAAAAGACATTGGAGAGAATACCTGAGAGATCTCAAGGAGTACTAATGTCAACAATTGGAATTGTATCTCTAGGGATTATCAGTTACGTAATCTGGAAATGTTGTCGAGGACCTGGTCGAACGACAATAACCCTATTTAGTATGTGTTTCAACAGACGATATCGAGCTGAACCTGAGGTGACCGCAAGAATAAACCACACATCGAGAGGGACAGAACCTAAAGGAGAACCAAATGAACACATCGAGTTAGAAACTCCGAAACCCAATCTAAGGGTAAGGGTACTTTGTCTAAAGGGGGACATGTTATGTATGTAAACAAAATTGGCTAAATAGAGCAGAGTTTCATCTCCCAACAAAGAAACTGCTCATATCAATAGATCATACACATAAACTAAAAGATACTCGATCCAACAAGGGATCACACCCAATCCCACACTAAAGATCATATACACAAACTAAAAGAAACTCGAATCAACAAGGGATTACACCCATAAATTAATGACACCCGATCCAACAAGGGATCATACCCATAAATTAATGACACCCGATCCAACAAGGGATCATACACATAAACTAAAAGATACTCGATCCAACAAGGGATCACACCCATAGATTGATGACACCCAACCCCACACAAGAGATCATATACACAAAACTGAAGATACCCGATCCAACAAGGGATCATAGTCGTACAGCAAAGACATCCGATCCAGCACAATATCAGAACTATGCCATCTGGGAAAGGATCGTAAATTACGACATCTGTGGAAGATGGTGCACCGTAGATCAGCATCACCGAGTTGACAATGGAGCCCGAAATCCATAAGACATCAGTTGAAGAAGAAACTCAAAAAAGGCCAGTCGTCTAGTTCCAGTGTGTTGCGGATTCGCCATTAAGACAACCGGCGAATTCGCAATTAAATAACTGTGGCACCACCTGAATAAGATATGTGGCGGTTCCCTCGAACGCCACCAACATCTTACCATAACCTAAGTAAAAACCCCCAGATAGGGCATACAATCAAAAAGAGAAATACGTACCGTGGCAGTTCCATTGAACGCCACTACTTACCTCACAGATACAAAAGGTAACAGTTTCCTGAAATACACTAAAAGCCTGCACTTACCTTCCATGCTGTAGCTGCAAAACCGAAGGAAAACCATGAAACATAAATTCTCTCTGATATGAAATTCCAGCGGCGACAAATACAATATCTTCAAGGCAATTTGGTTTAACAACCAAGCAACCAATATTGCCTGTGCAATATCTACACGATATTATTTTGCGTGCCAGCTGCACACCAGCAGGAAAAGGTCTCTTGCCTTGGCACATGTAGCGATCCTAAATCGCTACTCCTATCTAAATGCCCAATAACATCAAAAATCCTACCCATAACCCCATAACAAAAAACCCAAATTTCATATCGAATCAATGAGCGATAAATTAAACAAAAGTTAATTATCGCACATTGATTCAAATTCCACATAACACATCTAAATCCCATATTGAGTCACATGTACAACGAATTTAACCAAAAGTTTACATACATGGACTCAATTCCTAAAAACCTTGACATCATGAAATGCTTAATTCAAAATGCATTTCATGATTCCCTTCCCAGAATCTATCCAACAAAAACCTTTAAACAATTCCCGGAACAAAATTCCAATCGAAGCACGCCAAGCGTTGCGTACGCTTTTTGGAATTTTGACACTAAAATAGTTGACAAAAGTCAACTCTAAAAATTATAAAAGGGGAGTGTTTTTCAATTTCGCGATCAGTCTCTTTTCAAAGCCCAAACCGCTGGCCAAATGACCGGTCAACAATATCCTAAGTTTAAATGCAAAATAAAATCAATCTATTTTTACATTCTCCAAACCACAAACATTCTCGGCCTTTTATTTTTATACACGCAAAACCTCCGCGTTCTTCTCTCGGGCCTACCGTCAAAGCACGGCGCGGAGTATAACACACAGCATGCCCACATCGAGCGACCGATACATGAGGGCATCCGGCTGGCGCCCCGGCAGCCGAATTCGCAAATGGAAAATTACCATCAGAGTTCGACTGCGGGGATACACCAACAACACGCACACGATCAGCATCATGCTACTCGTAGTCACTGATTGTGTAAACATTTCAACCCTTTTGCCGTTGAGATACTCGCACCTGCTGCGAACTTTAAAGGGGACTTATGCAATGTCTGCATACTTGCGGACGCACACGATGAGCAGCGAAAGCAATCATCATGTGTATATTTCCACCCCCTTTTTGAGTAGCATCTAAGCAAAAGAGAATACCAAATTTGTTCATCGAAGCGATGATGGGATTTTGGTATCCTATCGCTTCGATGATATAATTTAATCTCGATTCAGATTCCGGGAGGGCAGGTGGCGCCTTCACGTTAATTTACATCCCTCTTGGGTCGTCCCAAGGGATCGGATAATTCGTTACATTCTCAGTCTGAATTGTCGTTTCGGTAGCGTGTGTGTCATGTGGAATTAATATATAAAATAATAGTCTGGTGAACCGCGAGTTGCTGTTATATTGATCTAAAGTATATTGCGTGCGAACTAAAGAGGAAAAACGAATTACATTGAAATTTAATTAATTAGTATTACGTATGAACTATAAGCCATTTCAATGTTAATCTAATAGTGTGTGTATAAAGAACAAATCACATTGAATTTTAATCAATTAATATTACGTATGAACTATAAGCCGCTTCTATGTTAATCTAATAGTGTGTGTATTATTATTATTATTATTTATTGGCCTGTAGGAACCCGGAAGTTCATGACCTCACCGACTCGGCTTCGCCATCCTTCCCTGTCCTGGGCACTTTCCTTCCACGCTTGACCATTCAGTCCGATCTCCTCAAGGTCAAACCTAACATTGTCCTCACATCTCCGTCGCGGCCAATAGTGTGTGTATAAAGAACAAATTACATTGAATTTAATCAATTAATATTATGTATGAACTATAAGCCATTTCAATGTTAATCTAATAGTGTGTGTATGAAGAAAAAATTACATTGAATTTTAATCAATTAATATTACGTACGAGCTATAAGCCATTTCAAGGTTAATCTAATAGTGTGTGTATAAAGAACAAATTACATTGAAATTTAGTTAATTAATATTACGTACGAGCTATAAGCCAGTTCTATGTTAATCTAATAGTGTGTGTGTAAAGAACAAATTACATTGAAATTTAATTAATTAATATTACGTATGAACTATAAGCCACTTCTATGTTAATCTAATAGTGTGTATGAAAAACAAATTACATTGAAATTTAATTAATTAATATTACGTATGAACTATAAGCCACTTCTATGTTAATCTAATAGTGTGTATGAAAAACAAATTACATTGAATTTTAATCAAATAATATTAAGTATGGACTACAAGTCACTACAATGTTAATCCAATAGTGTGTGTAAGAACAGAAAGTTACCTTAACGTTAATCTAAGCATATCGTGTATAAACTACAAACTACATTGAATTTAAATCAAAATATTATTGTGAACTACGGTTTATTTTTACGTTAATTGAAATTATATACTATGCGGCTAAAATAAATAAACTGACTTTGATTTAATCGGAATAATATATTACTGAACTTGGGTCAGCAACAAATAACACATGTGGTACCCTCTGGATACCCATAGATATGTGGCATCACCTTAAACAATGTCAGCAATCAGCTGACATTTGTGAATTTTCTGTTGGTTGTCACATGACAACCATTTTTCTTTTCTATTCCTTTTTTCTCCTTGTGATTGGCGCTTGACCAATAGTTGATCCTATCAAATCAAAGCCATCTTATTAATTGAAATAAAGAGTGTGACTCAGAGTTGAGTATTTAAACGTTAAAGAACTTGCCTTTCATTTATTTAAGAAGTCCTGCTAGATTGTGGATTTTAAAACTTTAGAGAAGTCCTGCTAGACTGTGGATTGTTTACAACTGTAGAGGTATTCGTTGTTATTTGCCCATTAACATCCCAATTAGTTTACAGCACTCATCAATCAAGGAGACACAATCAAGTTTGTTCTCAACTCAACCCACCAGGAGACCCCACCGTGTTCCAAACGCGTGTGTTCAGCGCTTGTCTGACACACAAATCTCTTTGGCCAGGAGACACCATCGTGTTCCTGACCGCGTGTATCCAACGCTTGTTGGATACACAGTGTAACTAGTATATTTTAGTTTAGAGAGTTTTAGTTTGAAGTGAGTAAAGGTTCCAAAATAAAACATATTGTAATCTGATGATAAAGGAAGAAAGGTGGAATTACGGTGTGATCTAAAGCGACAGTCTTAAGGTAAGTCAAACATTTCTTAATATTTTAATGTTAATCTAATTTCAATATGTTAATAGAAAGTAAACGTTGTAATGTTAATATAATTTCTTACTGTTTTAATCTAAAGTGACAGTCTTAAGTAAAAGTTGTAATGTTAATCTAATTTCAATATGTTAATAGAAAGTAAAAGTTTTAATGTTAATCTAATTTCCTAATGTTTTAATATAAAGTGACAGTATTAAGGTAAATCAAAAGCTTTTGATAATTTAGAATAAAAGGAAAATTTAAGTACCGATAAAAAAAAATATACTGGACTATTTCGCTCGAGGGAATCACTGAATTCACTGCTGGACGGAAATACCGGAACTCCCTACTACCGAAACCCGGCTCGAAGGCGCGAAGCTTTTTTCACTTCTATAAACAAGCGTGTGGCCAAAACAAGGCATAACAATATATATATAATATATATATAATATATATATATACATATATATATATATGTATATGGCCAAAACAAGGCATAACAATATATATATAATATATACATATATACACACACATATATATATTTTATTTGGATAATTAATTTGGATTTGCTAAACTTAATATTATTTGGTAAAATTACTAGCTTTCGTTTATTAATGATGAGATCAATGTTATTGTTTAGGTTGCTGTTCGAACTATGTATTTAACGTTGAAATGTTGGTGTTGTTTATATTTGAGTTTGTAAGATGGGAATAATAGAAAGGATTCATTATTAAATTTTATATTCCGCCGATTACAAACAAAACAATTATTCGAATGCAAAGCAGAAGTTGGTTTTATTTCACAAGAGTAATGAACCATCCAACCAGTACTGGCTCGCATATGTCCAGCCCGATTGAAACTCAGGAAATATATATGTGGTAAGCATATTCCACTTGACCATGGTATCTTCGTTTTCAGAAGCACATCTGCCAGAGTTCCAATCACATGAAGTGCTCCATCCTTTTGTTTATCATCAGCGTTTGGTGATGTAATAACCTGCATTATGATTCTCATCGTTTTCGGTAGAATTCCTTTCCGCGTTTTACCTGATGAATGTTGAAACATTTGCGCTGCAGAAACTGGACAAACAAAATCCTCAAACATGTTGAACTTTATTCGAACAAATTCATGCGGGTCGTTTTCCTAGAGGTCTTGATCAGACTCCGTGAAGAACATTATTGGAAATATAACATCTTGAATAATTGCAACCATGTGAGGTTTAATTAACTTCCAGGAATACACGTGAACCACAGCATTTTTTAGATACATTAGAATATGTGTTAAGACTAGCTGTGACGCATCTACGTGGTTACGATATTGGTCGAAAATCTTAAGTGAAACATCTAGAACACCTGACGTGAACGTAGGAAGGTACTGTGGTGGCTCTTGCGAACGCCATCACCTGCTTACCCACCACCAGGTAACCCCTTTTTCGTAAGCGTTCGGCTCCGAAAAATCGTGTACTTACCTGCATTAGCGTGCCTAACAACCACAATGTCTGTTGATACGAAAAGTGTATCAGCAATAACAGGCATTCCCCAAAATAGAAATGCTTAAATTATCTGAAAACACGACATGAAGACCTGGCGCAACGTAGTTGCAATAAACATGAAACTTTATGTCGTAAGCAAACATGGGACACCTGCACATCGATCTGGTAAAAACAACAACCAACGATTTGATGTAGCAGAATACCATCCAACACATTATGCGGTTGCGCAAGCCTGCGACTAATTCCCAGAATTACCAAGCAGGCGCGCAAGAAACGAAACCCACAACACATGCCCTTAAAAGGACACATCTCTAATTGAATACAAATACAAGAGATATAACGCATGCTAGAGTAAAGATACATCAAGTCGCACGTATGGGTCACCCGGGCGCCCTCTGATAGTAAACAAATATCTTCGAAAAAGCCACACACATAGCGCCCACCACTATGAACATGAATGCCGGCTCCTGGGGTGACTTACACGGACCGGGGCAAATGTAATGATCGTTGCCTTGGCTGTGTGAGAGTACAGCACCAGGAGTAGAACTCCGCACGAGTAGTTCGTGGTGAAATGGCTGCGCCTGTATTGGTGGCAAGTAAACCAACCCCTAAGGCTGGAGCAAATGGAAGTCACTAGTGTGTTGATCGATAGCGCTGTTACCGGGTGAAGAAGTAATTTTTGATAAAATAATAATGGTCCAAGAGAACCACGGTGTGTAGATATTGCTGTGAACCGTATGGCGAGTTGATTTTCGAGGAAAGGAAAAATGTTATTACCTTACAATAATTATAATTACGTGCTTCCAGTTATTCATAAGTGTACGAAATAACACTTAACAATTGTTTATTTAATTTACAACAGTTCTCCATAAGTGTATACCGAATAACATCTCATCTTTGTACATAATTACGTGTTTCTAGTTATTCATAAGTGGACGGAATAACACTTAACAATTGTTTATTTAATTTACAACAGTTCTCCATAAGTGTATACCGAATAACATCTCATCTTTGTACATAATTACGTGTTTCTAGTTATTCATAAGTGGACGGAATAACACTTAACAATTGTTTATTTAATTTACAACAGTTCTCCATAAGTGTATACCGAATAACATCTCATCTTTGTACATAGTTACGTGTTTCTAGTTATTCATAGGTGAACGGAACAACATTTAACAATTGTTTATTTAATTTACAACAGTTATTAACTTACAATAATTATAATTACGTGTTTCTAGTTATTCATAAGTGTACGAAATAACACTTAACAATTGTTTATTTAATTTATAACAGTTCTCCATAAGTGTATACCGAATAACATCTCATCTTTGTATATAATTATGTGTTTCTTTTTATTCATAAGTGTACGAAATAACACTTAACAATTGTTTATTTAATTTACAACAGCTATTAACTTACAATAATTATAATTACGCGTTTCGTAAGCATTATACTGGAACTATCATCACATGTTATCTTTGTATACCACTAAGTGTTTCCAAGTTGACTTATTGTATTTGATTTAAGCTTACATAATATTGGACGCAAAGTTACCTGTTGTGTTTTATACATATTTTGGATTGTGACTTTTATTTATATAAAAAATAAAATCAAAGAGCGGAATCGCAGAGGGTGTTTTTAATAGTCCCCACGAGTTGTTGAGGACAGAGTGCACCAGAATATGGGAGTAGGAGTAAAACAGTGCTAAGGACATCAGCAGATATACAAATACACCCATAATTGGTGGCCCCGAGTTAAAAATACCCCCATAGTACCATTCCGCAAATTCCCGATATTTCTTATCAACGCTTTTGGGACTTCCATATCTTTCAAACATGCGGACCATTATGTCGGGATCATGCACGATCCTGTTCATGAATTGAGAAAGTATTTGCTTCGCCAGGTTTTGTCTCCTTGTCGAACCAGTAGGACGAAATGAAATTCTTGAGGTAGATAGTGTAGCGATCCTAAATCGCTACTCCTATCCAAATCCCCAATAGTATTAAATCATAATCCAAATCCTAAATCTCCCAATTTCATATTGAATCATATGAGCAATAAATTCACCCAAAGTTAATTTATCGCTCATTGATTCAACTCCACATTCAAATTCTACATTGAGTCACATGTACAACGAACTTAACCAAAAGTTAATTCTTCATACATTGACTCAATTCCTAAAAACACTGACATCATGAAATGCTAAATTCAAAACGCATTTCATGATTCCCATTCCTAGAACCCATCCAACTAAACTTCTAACAAATTCCCAGAACACGACCCAAATTAAAACACGCAAACTCTTGTGTGTGTTTCTGGGAATTTTGACCATAAAATAGTTGACAATTCTCAACTAGAAAATTTATAAAAGGGGAGTGAATTTCAATTTCGTGATCAGCCTGACCGAGCCCAACATCCTCACGGATGTGGGTGATTCTGGTTATCGCAAGATGACCAGAAGTCAGAGACAAGATGAAGGACACATATGTCCTGTCTCGCTAAATTCGGCCTTCTCGCCACAATTTCGTGATCAGCCAGTAGCAAATGAACTTTCAAATGTGAACGATTCAAACAGTGGGAAAAAAAAAAAGTTTTGTAAAATGTTCCTGTAAGGGACTCACAATCTCAAAATACAGCATCAGACCCGGAAACGGGTGACACCTTAAACTTCTTATAATTCATCATTTTATAATTTATCATTATATAATTTATCATTATATAATTTATCATTTTATAATTTAGCATTACTTTCATATTTCTAAACCTTTTACATTACATTCTGTCTTAGACTTAATTTCATGTCTATTGTGCTTTCTAATTTCCTAATTATTTCTGGGTTACTGTAGTTATCGAGATTCTAAAGGAATTCTTAACTTGATATTCTCCTTTGGTTGTTCCGTTTACCCTTTTATCTTTTTCGTTTTTCACTACCGGTTGTTTCATTGTTTATATATACTCGTTATCGCTAATTCGTGTCAGTTGCTACCTATATCCCCATGTATTTCTGCTCGACTGAGGACGTGGACTCTCAGTCCGGTCAGGACTTGATGGTTCTCCCGGAGACATTGAGGACAGAACTCGCCGCCGCGATGCCCAGGATTGCTGTTCTCGAGGCAGAGAATGCAGCACTAAAAGCTACATCACCCCCGACCCCGCCCAACACAAACCTAAAAACCCCTGACCCAAAGATGGGCTTCGAACACGAAATGACAACCCTCGGCAGCGACTTTGATTTCTCTGTCGACGAGAGTTGCTCTCGTGTCCCACCCCCAATACTTCTCACTCCACGCCTACTCCTGTTCGTGGGGAAAAACGGAAAACCCTTCGGGCAACAGTAAACTGCGAGGGAGGTCCCTCCAGTAAACGTGTTGCCAGCGGCTGTACGCCAATAATATCGCCGGCTACGGCTAATAAAACTGTGCCAAACCTCTCGGCACACCCCACTGCACAACATGCCCCCCCTTTGGCAAAATCAGGCACACCAAAGGCAACATCATCCACAACCCCAAAACCAAAGACCGCCCCAAATCCAAAGGCCCCACAAACAGCGGTCACGGTCGACCTACCTGCTTTAAAAAAGAAGCAGCAACCTGGGGTCTTTGCACGAGACCTCAACCTAAAGGAGTTCGTCGGTGATATGAACCGACAAGGAATCTCAAACTTTAAGGCAAAGACCTTGAGTCCAAGCCTCAATAAAATCGTAACCTACGATCGACAGACGTTATGTAAGGTTAACGACGCCCTGAAGGCCAAGGAGGTGAATTATTACACATTCACTCCGGCCGACTGTTGGGAAAAGGACGACATCGTAATTGGCCTTGAGGCAACATTTCCTAACGTCAAAATCACTGACATCAAAAAATTCTCTCCCCCACAACGGTTTTTGAACATCAGGCCGCGAAAATACAGCAAGGTGAACATATGGCAGCTTCACCTTGCCCCAGGAACCGACATAGACTCCATAATACGGACAAAGTCGCTTCCAATTCTTCACCAACAAGTTGTCTTCGAGGTATTTTATAACAATGAAATACCTCAATGCCGACGTTGCCAGCGTTTCGGGCATGTATCCCGGAACTGCAACATGGATCGCCGTTGCGTCCGTTGTGGAAAATCCCACGACATTGGCAAGTGCAAACTCCCGCCAGCCAAACACGATCCCGCAACAAATGTGCAGGATAAAATTACACTGCCAACTTGCTGCAACTGCGGTAAGAAAGGACATCCGGCCAGCTACAGAAACTGCCCCAAATATAAAGAGATAGTCCACAGAACCAAGGAGACTGGAGCTAAACAAGTAGCCAAGTCAAACTTCGGAAAACAGGCCACACAAAATTTCATCCAAAATGGATTTACATTCGCCGATAAGGTTAAAGGAAACCAAACAAAGAATATGAAAAACACCTCTCCCCCAAAAACATATTCAAGTTCTTAAGCGATCCGCTATACAGGCCAACACAATGCCACAAATCCAAGCGGCGGCACAAAAGCCTCCAAAAAGATCCCAAAATTAAAGTTATCCTTATAAATGTCAACTCCCCCGTTTCGCTATCAAAGCGTGCGATAGTCTCTGACTTCATAAAGGATAACCGGGCGGACGTGGTACTTGTAACCGAAACTAGGTTGCATCCATGTCACCGTCCCGTATTCCCAAACTTCTCCATGATTCGAAGAGATCGAACCCTCACTGGCGGTCCCACCATCAACGGAGGTGGCACTTGTATACTGGTTAATAGCGGACTTCGCCATGAAGCTATTGACCTCCCACACCTAGAGTCCATAGAGGTGTCTGGAGTTGAACTGCATCTGGCTAGTAATGGTAGAGTGAATATATACTCCGTATACCACTCGCATAAAACCAATAATAGCCCCATTAATCCCGAAGATATCGGCAAACTAATAAGGACCTCGGGCATACACCCTTCATCATAGGCGGCGATTTTAACTCCAGACATCCCCACTGGAACAACTCTGTCTCTTGCCCAAATGGCACAAAACTGTACCAATGGTACACCGCAAACATGTATGCCCTCAACTTCGAAATAGTCGCACCTACGGTTGGTACTCGAGGTAACTCAATTCTGGACATATTTATTGTGTCCAAAGACTTACTTCCACAAATCACTCCTCCTCAAGTTTCAGCGGGTGTATCTGACCACAACGCTGTGACCACATTCATTCGCGGCTATCGAGCATCCCGGGCTCATATCAGATACATACCCGATTATGGGCGGACAAATTGGGACAACTTCAATATTACATTGAACGATAAACTCCACCAATTCTCTCTTCCCACTGACAAGAACCTAACGACGGTTGAGGTAAACAACGCTGCAAAACGACTTCACGAGATTCTAGTTGAAACTTCGGAGACTCATGTCCCGAAGTACAAACTTGAAAAGACCTATCAGATCCCCCAGGACGACCTCACTCTTCGTCTCATCCGGGAGCGTAAAAAGCTCTGCAGAATGAGATTTCGTCACCGCTTTACGCAAAGGGAGCCATTATTGCGATCCATTATTCACAATATTGGTACACTGATAAAACAGAGAATCCAAAACAATCGTACCCGACAATTGGAAGACAAGCTGAAGGGTATTCAGATGGACCAGAACGTTTATAAAAACGTTAAAAAGATATGTGGCACTTCCCGTATCACTGGGCCAATTATGCACAATGGTGTTGTTGTCAATAACGACACCAATAAAGCAAATATCATCGGAGAGACCTTCGAAAACAACCACAAACTTACTCTCCAAGATGGCGACCCGGATACTAATGCAATCGTTAGTTCAGAGGTCCACAGTAAGCTGGACGACTTCAACGAGCCAATTGTTGTCTTTAACCAAACTAACAGTGCATACTTCGATGACACACTTAAAAATTAAAAGTTAAATCTCGACACCCTAAGAAGTCACCTGGTATCGACAATATGCCATACCACTCGTTGCGAAGGCTCTCTGCCTTATTCTTTATAAAGCTCTCCATTCTGTTCAACCATGCTTACAACATGGGGTACTTTCCCCAAGCTTGGAGGTACGCTATTATTTGTCCAATAGCAAAAGTTGGGAAACCAACGTATCACCCCTCAAGCTTTCGCCCTATCTCGCTTCTCACTTGCATCAGCAAAATATATGAAAAATTCATATACGAGAAGCTAAATAACTTTGTCAGTGCCAGGCACCTAATACCTGATTTCCAATTCGGATTTCGAAGAGCGCACAGCACCACTATGGCTCTCAATTTATTTCAAAACCACGTCTGCGTGCGGCTCTTTAATAAGGAACCCACCGTTGCGGTAAGTCTAGACATTGAAAAAGCTTTTGATACGACTTGGATCGGAGGTCTCGCTTTTAAACTACTGAATACTGGCCTCAGTAGAACGCTATGTAGTATCATCTACCAGTTCGTTCGAAACAGAACCTTCCAAGTTAGAATGAATGGAAAGCTTTCCCGCACGTTTCACGCCGCTGCAGGCGTACCACAGGGCTCCATTCTAGGCCCCATCTTATTCAATATTTACACCTCCGATATTCCCCGCCCTGTGGACGGGAGAGTAAATCAGATATGCTACGCGGATGACGTCCTGGTGTACACGTCAACCAAAGGCCCTAACCTCGCAACAAATCGACTCAACCGTCACTTGGACGAACTGTATCAGTATTACAGTCGATGGAAAATCCGACTTAATCCATCCAAAGCAGTAGCCATAATTCTGAGTAGTAAACACTCCCAACCTGCTTCTCGATATTCACAGAATCTTCGAATAAAAATGGGAGATACTACGATTAGACCACAGGACAAGATGAAATATCTCGGGGTCACTTATACCCCAAAAATGAATTTCATCAAACATGTGACCCACATTCTCCATAGGGGCCTCGGTCGGTCTAAGCAACTGCACAACATCTTGAAGTGGAGGAACAAAGTTGTCACCAAAGTTAAGCTTCTTTGCTATAAGCAGCTAATCCGATCTGGAATATCGTATGCCTTTCCCATATGGTCCTGCATATCTTCGGCTCAAATGGAAAGACCGGGTTTTCGAAAGGAAACTCCTCAGAAAATGCACCAATCATTCTAGAAGGCCTGACGGTCGTCATTACCCCAACTCTCACCTATACGAAGGCGCCTCCATTACGCCTATCGACGAGTACTTGCTTCAATTAGCATATAAGTACCTCGAAAACATTCAGAACAGCGAAAACCTACTTGTACGGGACTCTTGCGTTCTTGACCCTTCTCTCTCTCGATCTCTTCGGATCAAAC
This sequence comes from Microdon myrmicae, assembly GCA_963931805.1. NCBI lineage: Eukaryota > Metazoa > Arthropoda > Insecta > Diptera > Syrphidae > Microdon > Microdon myrmicae. Next base: position 114,683,242 of record OZ007501.1, read on the forward strand.
CCCCACAATTTCTTCTTCAGTACAAAACTGAAGAAAGCACCCTTCCCAACAATATTCCCCACTATAATAGAGGATTCCTGGACCCATCCCATAGGGTCTACTATTAACAAACCAAACACACGAACGCACAGTACAAGACGGCACAAACACAAACATACACACCGACCAAAGCGCAGATCATTAGACGCCAAAGACGTGATCTGCGTTTACTACCACACCCAAGACCCACCCGTCTTGTATGATTTCTTTCCCACCATCCCTCTATAAAAGTAGTTAGAGAACACCTAGACTAACACTGTCCACACTATCCTTAGATACCCCCCCCCCCCCCCTCTTTTTGTTTCTTTTTTATTTTTTCCATTTCGTGATCAGAAGATCACCAGAGACCAAACAGCTGGCCGACTTATTCTAAAAATAAATAAATAAAACCCGGACATGCGTCGGCTTGTTTTTCCTTTTTAAATTCCTACACAACAATAAATATCATCTCACCATCGTCAACATCGCCTTTTAACTAACTTTCTCGGGTAATGATTCATTGGCTGCTGCAAAGCCAATTAGGAGGTCATTGTCTACGTAAAAGTGCAACGAAATATATTAACGGATGACAGCGATTAATTAATGTTTTTATTATACATCCGGACGAGTGCTGCAGTGCCGGGCGAATAACGAGGACCGTCCAAGCCAGTGAACATATACCTGTTGATATATGAAGGAGATTGTTTTATAAGAACCACCTAACGAGGACTGTCCAAGCCAGTGAACATATACCTGTTGATATATGAAGGAGATTGTTTTATAAGAACCGCCTATCGAGAACTACCCAAACGGCAAGGGCCCCTCCCCAGCCCAGGAACAATCCAAGGCCCGGAAGACATCCGTCCCCAAAAGGTAAGCCACCCCCCCCCCCCCCCCTTACCATTCCCCCAAGGTGTACCTCACCATAAACTGGCGCAGCCGGTAGGATTTAGGTAAAGCCATAGAACGGACGGTTCTAATAAGAGCTACTAAGTCCTAAATCCTACAAACCTACAAAAACCACTCAACCAAAATATCCATAAAATAAATAAAACAGAAAATAAATAAAAAGACAATAACCTTTGACGAACGTACTGGGCAAGACACCTTTCCTCTTCCATCCGAGGCTGAGTCTGGCCCTGGAAGTACGATTCATAAACCGACAAAAAGGAAACTCCCCCACACAAAAAAAAAAACAACAAACAACAAAGCAGCCAGACATCACCAGCAGTTCGAACAGCAGCGGACCAAGAGGAGCAGCAGTTAACAACTAAATCTATGTAAGCACATTTTTTTCCTATATTAACAATCTCATAAAGATATTATTTTTTATTTTTATTAAAAAACACAATATATAATCTTACTTTGCTCCCACCCCAAAAACAATAATTGTAACAAAACCAAACTAATTTTTAAGACTCGGTCGTCTCCATCTCCGTCTATATTGTGCACCTACATACAATTTATATTTTATATTTATATATTTGAATTACCAAACAAATTAATAATATTGCCACTCGCCCTTAGGATAGAAGACACCTAAAACATACATACCCGTACCTCCTCTTGCCCGTTTATATTGACACTACCACTTTATTTCCTTTTGATCTATGGAATTAGAAACCACCCCAAACCCTACTACGCCCCACGACCTTTTGCAACCTTCACCTAAGAAACTCCGTAGTGGAACTATCATCGAAATAACCCCTGTGATAAAAACTCGCGACCTTAGCCCAAACCTACCAGAAATTTCAGCTCCTCAGCACCAAACGGATCTCGTAACCGTTGAAACAATGGCTATTGATTATACAAAGGTTGCGAAGCTGTCAGCACAGCTAATCCCCATCTTCTCCGGGGAATTAAAGCCGCATATAGATGCAGAGCTGGAAACATTCTTGGATTGTTGCAAGAGGGTCTTAAACTGCCTAAGGACCGAAGAACACGAGGCTTTTCTACAGATATTCCCCACTAGACTGAGGGAGAAGCTTCTGCCCTCTTCGCGTCCACTCCGTTCGCAACCTTTCAGGAAGCCGAGGATGTGTTGAGAAAAGTTTATTTACCGGTAGAAAATTACCTAGACCTGGTAAATAAGCTTTTAGCTATTCGACAAAACCCAGCAGAAGCTATTATTCTCTTCCAATTACGATTGAAAAAATCATTAATGGAATGCAAAAAAGCCGCGGAGCTAAAATATGGTCCCATACTGTCTGAGGCAGTAAAGACACAATTAGATGACTTCGCTAAAAGCATCTACAAGAAGGGATTAATAAACCCTTACCACCAACAATTCTTACTATTAATGGGAGATGTAACAATAGATTCGCTGATGGAAAAAACATTAGAATTGGAGCAGGTACAGCAAATTCAGTCACCAACAATATTCCCCGTTCAACCCGATAGCACCGTGGCCCAACAATCTCACCCCTTTGTCTCAACCTTAAACCCACAGGTCCCTAATTTTAACAAATCATTCAAAGCTACCCCACATACAACACAAGAAACTAAAATGGTACCATACACCCAAACAACCCCACAAGAACCCCCTATAACCAAGAGGTGGTGAGATATCCCCAACAGGTAACGTATGGGGCAACAACAGCACAAACCCCAAGCCCCCCGACCAGATGGACAAAACAGGATACTCGTGTAACCTGTAGTTATTGCAGAAAACCAGGACACACCTATGCAGAATGCAACAAAAGAAAGAATACCCCCTTCTGCACACACTGCCGCCAGGCAAACCTGGACATCCGCGACTGTCGACGGCTAAAAAGCCAAAACGAAACAACAAACAGGAATACGAACAGGAACAACCCCACACGGCACCGTACGGAACCCACACATGGACCCAGAGTATTACATATAAGCCAGGTCTGTGAATTTTGCGGCCACCCGGGCGACAGCCCGAATGAATGCCAACAAAAAAGGAAATGGGAGTCTCGGGATCAAGCGCACTATTCGGGAAACGGCCCCCGGTCGGGCCAAAATCCCCAGACCCGACCGAATCAATAAAAAAATCAAGGGTGCCACCTCAGACGCCGACATTAGCCTGCCCAATTGTCCACCTCCCCCTGGACATAAGTAAAGGCGGTAAGGTACGCCTAGTAGTGGACACAGGCGCTGAGGTAAGTTTGATCAATAAATCAAAAATCAAGCAAGACAACGTCCCAATAGTTACCGGGGATACCTGCACTTTGGAAACACCATTTGATAAGGGAAAAACCCTAGGAAGTTGCCAGGGAAATTTCAATATGAAATCTAAAATTCCCTGCACATTCCAAGTAGTGAGCAATATGCCCGATCTTCCAGAAGACGGTCTACTAGGAAACGACTTCCTCTCGAAACACTGCAACGTGGAAGGCCCAAACCAACAACGAGGAAGAAAATATAATCCCGTTCGGGAAAGCAGGTCTACCTATACCCAAGGTAACAAAATTCAAAGGGGCTACTAAGGCCATCAATAGTGTCACCAAGACAAAACCCACACAAGCCCAGCCAAAAACCAAAACGGACACAGAACCAATAGAAGTAAAACTCGTCAAAAAGAACTATATTCCTGCACGGAGTACAAAAATCATAGGAATACCTGTAACAATAAAAGAAGCCATGATCAGTTCAAAACGGGAAATAAAGAAAGGAGTATTCTTGGCTGAAACCATTTTACCGGCAGGAAATAATGTGGCAATAGGCATATTAAACACGGGAACCAAGCCAGTCAAAATCACCTCCTGCAAACTATCCTCAACTCAGCCGAAAAATTACAAAATAATGTCTCTAAAACAGGCATTTAATAAAAATCTCGATGGTAACAAAACTCCAAAGGCACCCTCTCCCAAAAAAGGAGCAGAAGGGTGTATAATTAAAAAAATGTTGTAATATACACCATTTAAAGCAACTACCCCCAGTGGAAGAACCCTCAAAATATCGTAAAAAACAGCTGGAGAACGAGCTCAGACTAAGCGACACCCTGAGCCGGGAGGAGCATGACTGTATTTTAAAACTATGCCAAGATCACGCAGATATATTTTACTTAAATGGAGATAAACTGCCACATACCCAAGCAATATCGCACAAAATACCACTCATTAGGGACCAACCTCCAATAAATCAAAAAATGTACAGGTTACCACAAACACAAAAACAAGTAATAAATGATCAACTGGAGGAAATGCTGACAAATGAAATAATTCAAACCAGCAAAAGCCCATGGAATTCACCTCTCCTGATGGTACCCAAAAAACCAGGACCGGATGGGGAAAAAAGATGGCGAGTCGTAGTAGACTTCCGAAAACTGAACGAAAAAACTATAGGAGATGCATCCCCATTACCTAGGATCGAAGATATCCTAAACCAATTGGGGCACTCCCGATATTTCTCTACCCTAGATTTGGCCAGCGGATACCATCAAGTCCCAGTACATCCAAAGGATAGAGAAAAAACCGCGTTCAGTACAAACTTCGAACATTACAAATTTAAGCGCATGCCATTCGGGTTGAAAGGGGCACCGGCTACCTTCCATCGATTAATGAACTATATCCTCACAAGTCTCCAAGGATTAGAATGTTTCGTATACCTGGACGACATAGTGATATACGGAAAGAACCTCGATGACCACAATAACAAACTAAAACGCGTCTTCGATAGGTTAAGACAATACAATCTCCGACTCCAACCGGAGAAATGTTGCTTTCTACAAAAGGAGGTGGTATATCTGGGCCATATATGCTCGGAAAAAGGGGCACTACCCAACCCGAATACTACAGCTAGCGTGCGCAATTTTCCCGTCCCCAAAACAGTCCGACAAATGCAATCATTCTTGGGAATGGCAAATTATTATAGAAAATTCATTCCCCAATTTTCAAAGATTGTCCGACCACTTACGAACTTAATCCGAAAGAATATAAAATTCACGTGGAGCGAAAATTGTCAACGGGCATTTGAAGACATTAAGAATCTTCTGGTAACACCACCCCTATTAATATACTCAGATTTCTCCAGGGATTTTAACTTAACCACCGACGCTAGTTCCGAAGCATTAGGAGCGGTCCTCTCACAAGGCCCGGTGGGAAAAGACCAACCAATAGCATACACCAGCCGCACGCTCAACAAAGCGGAGCGAAATTATTCCACAATTGAAAGGGAATTGCTGGCCGTCGTATGGGCGGTAAAGAATTTCAGGTGTTACCTGCAGGGCAGAAAATTTACAATATATACCGACCACAAGCCCCTGAAAGGAGAATTCAACCTCAACGACCCCACCAGTCGTCTAACACGCTTCCACCGTAAGCTAGCCGGATATGATTATAAAATCGAATATAAACCTGGAAAATACAACACAAATGCAGACGCCCTCAGCCGTATACCATATGAAAACATCGAACCACAAACAGACCCGATACAATCTAAGGAACCCACCTCCCCAAACCCAAACAACCCCCCAGCTATTAAATGTAACGTGGTAACCCGGGCACAAAAACGGGTGGAAAAAGATCAAAACAAGAAAGAGGAGACCTCGGAGGATACAGATAGTACGGCGCAAAGTAATCCAAAAGGTGATTCGAACAATGACAAATCCCGGGTTAAGACTGAAATCAATCCCGAATTCATCACCAAACCCGAGGAATGTTTAACCATCCTGCGAGATTACCACGACTCCCCTTTTGGAAGACACCAGGGAGTTAGAAAAACATACAACCGCATTCATAAAAAATATCGGTGGCGCTACATGTTAAGAGACATCCGAAGATATATCAAAAAATGTAAGAAATGCCAGACGATGAAAACAACACCCCAACTCCGAATGCCAATGGTTATAACGGATGTAGCCGAGAAACCTTTTGATAAAGTATACTTGGACATCGTCGGACCATTAGAAAAATCGAACTCCGGAAACCAATATATATTGACTTTCCAAGATAACTTGACTAAAATGATGGACTGCTATGCCCTACCAAACGCAGAAGCACAAACAGTGGCTGAAACAGTATTTGACCAGATTATCTCACGATATGGCATCCCCAAACAAATAGTGACAGACCAGGGAACAAATTTCCTCAGCGAACTGTTCAAAAAACTGTGCAAACTCCTTCGAATAAAGAAACTGCAAACAAGAGCTTACCATCCGCAGTCTAACGGAGCATTGGAAAGGGCCCACAGGACATTGGTGGAATACCTACGTACAGTAATTGACGAGAGCCCAAATACTTGGGATCAATACTTACGAACCGCCACCTTCGTGTATAACACCAGCACACATGATAGCACGAAGTTAACACCAATGGATTGTCTATATGGTTTCTGCCCAGAGGTCCCCTCTAACTTAAAAAGGTGAACCCGAACCCATCTACAACCACGAAAGCTTTTACCAACTCCTTAGGTACAAATTGCAAAAAACCTACACGATAGCAAAACGTAACCAATTAGAAAACAAGCACAAATCAAAAGCCTACTATGACCACTAAATCAGATCACACACATTCCACGTGGGGGACCAAGTCTTAATAAAAAACGAAAACCACAAGGGCAAACTGGCATCCATTTGGAAGGGACCCTTCCTAGTCACTGCCATAAAAGGACCACTCAATACGGTCATCAAAATGGGCCGAAGAGCGGCGGTTATCCATAACAACAGACTAAAACCTTATTTCTAAACCCTAACCCTTCCAAATACCCGTGCCCCACTATTAACCCTAGACGTATGCTATCCCCAAGGTGTACCACAGACCAATAACCTACCAGTCAAAGATATTTATAAATACACAATATGGACAGAAATAAAAGACGACACAAAAATTGTCAGAAAATATAAAAACTAATAAATATTATACAAAAGAATATTAAAAGAAATGTAAAATATAAACTAACAAAACAGACATTAACCCTCAATGAGGAAGGCAATTTATAAATAACAAACAAAATTGTAACCATTTCAAAAATACATGTATTACTAGAATAAGACCCTTTTTAAACATAATTACATTTATATTAATGACAAAAAAAAAAAAAAAAAAAAAAAAAAAAAAAAAAAAAAAAAAAAAAACAACCAAATAAAGTTAATATTAACGTTTAAATATGTATACTAGAAAAAACAACTTCACTATTAATAAAAAACCAAAGTGAAATAAGATATATATATATATATATATATATATATATATATATATATATATATATATATATATATATATATATATATATATATATATATATATATATATATATATATATATATATACCTTAATTTAAAACGTATTTACTGTAAAATTTACTCTCATTTTAAATAAGACCTGTAAATAACATAACCAAATGAATTAATACTATATCCAAAAACAAACAAATAAGAAAAATACCCCTAAGTTAACTACCAAATAAACTTAACACTACATATAACACACAGATAAAACTAAGATTGATATAGGAAAACAATCAAGTACAAAAAGAATTCACGTACAAACATTAACCCTCAATGAGGAAGATAGTTTATAAACTAAACTGTAAAAAGAAAAAAAAGGGTAGCTAAAAAAAATTGTTGGCAAATCCAAAATAATTTATCCCATTACTATTACCAACTTGTATATTAATATTAATCATTAATTTTAACTATTTAACATTAACAAACCTTACAATTATATGAATCCACCTTTAAATTTATTGAAAAAACAATAAAACATATTATAAAAACACATTACTTAGATAAATAATAACAAAAAATGTACATATCGGATAAGTAATACCTCTATCATTAACAGACACAGTTACAACAACATTTAAACTATTAATAAATGTAAACTATCGCGAAATTGAAATGCCACCGCCCTTTGTTTCTCACCTATCCCAGAAAATTAATCTCTTCTAGATTAATTTTCTTTTCTAAAGGGGGGAGGGATGTAGCGATCCTAAATCGCTACTCCTAGCCAAATCCCCAATATCATCAAACCCTAAAATCCTAATTGCATATTGAACCATATGAGCAATAAATTAACCCAAAGTTAATTTATCGCTCATTGATTCAATTCCATATAATAAACTCAAATCCCAAATTTTCCATTGCTTCATTTCAAATCCCATACTGAGTCACATGTACAACGAATTTAACCAAAAGTTAATTCATCATACATTGACTCAATTCCTAAAAACATTGACATCATGAAATGCTAAATTCAAAACGCATTTCATGATTCCCATTCCTAGAACCCGCCCAACTAAACTTCTAACAAATTCCCAAAACACAACCCAAATTAAAACACGCAAACTCTTATGTGTGTTTCTGGGAATTGTGATGTGGCGGTTTGTGCGAACGCCACTACTCACCTGCCTACTTACCACCAGGTAACCTTCTTTTCGCAGGCTTTCGGCGCCAGAAAATCGAATACTTACCTGCATTAGCATGTAAAATAACCACAAGTCCGCTGATACAAGTGTATGAGCAATAACAGGCATCTTCCTAAAAACAGAAATGCGTAAAACACGAAAATCATGCCATTAAGACCAAGCACAACGTTGTTGCAATGGTACGAAACTAAATAGCATAGGAGAGCATGGGACACCTGCACATCGATCTGGTAAAAACATCAACCAACGATCGGATGTGGCAGAACAACCAAGCAAAACATGATGCGGTTGCGCAAGCCTGCGACTAATTCCTGGAATTACTAAGAAGGCGCGCAAACAGATGAAACCTACAACGCATGCCCTTAAAAGGACACATCTCAACAAATACAAATACGTGAGATATAACGCATGCCCATGTAGCAGCATCACATTGCACGTATAAACAATAGGAACGTCCCTCCACATAATGAGGTACAACGAGCAAACACACGCTATGGCGCTCACCACTGTGCGCATAATAAAAAATGCACACAGGCAGGGGTACGATGTGGTTACCCACACCGATGGATGTTGATGTGCTATGGTGGCGTGAGTCAACCCTTAAAGAGACAGTTGGAAAGTGGCAACCAAATGACATAGTTCTACGTGCGGTTAACGATCGTATAATATAATAAAAACAACGCACGCGCCCGGTAAAAATAACTAGTCCTGCGGCCAACGAATTAAATGACATAGTTCTACGTGCGGTTAACGATTGTATAATATAATAAAAACAACGCACGCGCCCGGTAAAAATAACTAGTCCTGCGGCCAACGAATTAAATGACATAGTTCTACGTGCGGTTAACGATTGTATAATATAATAAAAACAACGCACGCGCCCGGTAAAAATAACTAGTCCTGCGGCCAACGAATTAAATGACATAGTTCTACGTGCGGTGATCGATTGTATTATATAATAAAAACAACGCACGCGCCCCAGCGAAAGTAACTAGTTCTGCAGCCAACTAATTAAATGACATAGTTCTACGTGCGGATATCGATTGTACGATATAATCTAAACAACGCACGCGCGATCGTGTGTGGTGAATACTATATTCATTACAGAATAAATTGATACTTACATGAATAAATAATTTATATTGACTCATTTGTGTTAAATTAATACTTACAGAATAAATAATTTATATTAATTCATTTGTGTTAAATTGATACTTACATGGTAAATATATGTCACAATTATTAAGATATATTTAGTGGTAAATACTATATGCATTACAGCATAAATAATTTATATTAATTCATTTGTGTTAAATTGATACTTACATGGTAAATATATGTCACAATTATTAAGATATATTTAGTGGTAAATACTATATGCATTGCAGCATAAATAATTTATATTAATTCATTTGTGTTAAATTGATACTTACATGGTAAATATATGTCACAATTATTAAGATATATTTAGTGGTAAATACTATATGCATTACAGCATAGATAATTTATATTAATTCATTTGTGTTACATTGATACTTACATGAAGAAATAATTTATATTAATTCATTTGTGTTAAATTAATACTTACATGGCAATTACATGCCATAATTATTAATATACATATAGTGGTGAATACTATATTCATTACAGAATAAATTGATACTTACATGAATAAATAATTTATATTGACTCATTTGTGTTAAATTAATACTTACAGAATAAATAATTTATATTAATTCATTTGTGTTAAATTGATACTTACATGCATAAATAATTTATATTAATTCATTTGTGTTAAATTGATACTTACATGCATAAATAATTTATATTAATTCATTTGTGTTACATTGATACTTACATGAAGAAATAATTTATATTAATTCATTTGTGTTAAATTGATACTTACATGGTAAATATATGTCACAATTATTAAGATACATATAGTGGTAAATACTATATGCATTACAGCATAAATAGTTTATATTAATTCATTTGTGTTAAATTAATACTTACATGGTAATTATATGCCATAATTATTAATATACATATAGTGGTAAATACTATATGCATTATAGCATAAATAGTTTATATTAATTCATTTGTGTTAAATTAATACTTACATGGCAATTACATGCCATAATTATTAATATACATATAGTGGTAAATACTATATTCATTACAGAATAAATATTGTACTAATTCCATTGTGTAAACTCGTTAAATAACTATCACATTTCGATGTAAGAGGTGAGAAAGCATATGGCTTTAATAAAGGAAATAGCTGTAAGAACATAACAGTGGTTGTCTTTAATTATATCAACGATACTCCCAGGGAGCACCGCAGTGAGGACGTCTTCGATGAACTAGTGCCAGCGGACACGCTATCGAGGACTAGAATACCTACAGTGACCATAAAATAGTTGACAATTCTCAACTAGAAAATTTATAAAAGGGCGGTAAATTTGAATTTCGTGATCAGTTGGAGTTCCGAGGTCGAACCGCTGACCAACATCGTGAGTAGATCTCCAAGAGGACAAACACATTGAAAAATAAAGTCAAGGACATTGAAAAGGTACTTCGGACTGTTCGTTTCACTGACAATTTCAATCCAAAAGGTTTATAAGCGGTGTGCTGTTCAAGGAGTCGGAGAACAAAGCAAAGAGTACTATTTTCCATGTACAGATTGAGCAAAACAAATTAAGCAAGGCTAGACATTTGAGGCCCCGCAGCTCGTGAAATTCCAAGGGATCACAACGCACCCCGGAGAGAAGTCACATTGTTTTGTATGACTTTCAAAAGAATATTTGAAACACCAGTATACAAAGGAGCAACGAGTTTCTGGTGGCTTGCGAGGCGATACACTCCGCATCTAACATCAACACCGAAGAACCTAACGATGCCCAACTGTCCTCAACAATAGCTCCAACTTGTCTAACTGGTAGTTCCACATTGTTCTTCATAAGGATTTGTAGAACAGTTAAACATCCTATAATTTTGTGAATTTGTGATAGTTGTTCTTCGGTGTGCTTTCGCTGCTCAGGAACAACAGCTATTGTGGCCCGTATCAGTCCCGTCCGTTTGTTCTGGTCCATATCTAATAGTTGTTATTGTTTCACCAGTCTACTATTATTACTTGTTTAATGTATGTTATGTTAAATAAAGATTCCTTTTAGTTAAAAACGACGACCGCTATCCGGCGGTAGACAATATCGACGAAAGTCAGTCACTTTTATGTTAGTTATGATTCATTCGGATCGCTTAATTAAATTATATAATAAATTAAATTCAATTGCCACCTACTTTGATTTCAGCGATAGTTCCCTCGTTGAGGCTAGTAGACGTGTGGCGATTCTCCCGAACGCCAGCACTCATCGTCCCACTATCTAGAAAAAAACCCCCAAACAGGGCATACTACAAAAAGAGAAATAAGTACCGTGGCAGTTCCATTGAACGCCACTACTTACCTTACAGGTACACAAGGTAACAGTCACTGAAATTCATTAAAAGCTTGTACTTACCTTTCTACTGTACCTGCAAAATACAAGAAAACCCTGTGAAACATTAAGTCGCGCTGATGTGAAATTACAGCGGCATCAAACGCTATATTCTTCAAGGCAATTTGGTTTATCAACCAACCAACAATATTGCCTGTGCAAATATCTACACGATATTCTTTAGCACGCCAGCTGCACACTAGCAGAAAAAGGTATTTCGCCGTAGCAAGCATGCCCACATCGAACGATCGATACATGAGGGCATCCGGGTGGCGCCCCAGCAATCGAATTCGCAAATGGAAAATTACCATCAGAGTTCGATTGCAAGCATATACAGCGAAATACACACGATCAGCAATAATGCTTTACGTAGCCACTGATCGTGTAAACATTGCAACCCTTTTGCCATTGATACACTCGCACCTGCTGCGAACTTTTAAAGGGGACTTATGCAATGTTTGCATACTTGCGGAGGCACACGATGAGCAGCGAAAGCAATCATCATGTGTATATTTCCACCCCCTTTTTGAGTAGCATCTAAGCAAAAGAGAATACCAAATATGGTTATCGAAGCGATGATGGGATTTTGGTATCCTATCGCTTCGATGAAATAATTTAATCTCGGTTCGGATTCCGTGGGGGCAAGTCGCGCCCTCATGTTAATTTACATCCCTCTTGGGCCGTCCCAAGGGATCGTTGAACTTTAAACACGGTCTGAAATAGTTTTCGAACGAGCCCGGCAGGAGCATACAATTTTATATCTAACAAGTGTACGATAAATTCTGAATGGAATAATTTGCGTTTACAATTTCTTATCTAACGAGCGTTCTTAGTGAATAAGTACATCTTAATCAGGGATTTAAGTATCTTCAATAAACACTTTGCATTTATAATTCCTTATCTAACGAGTGTTCGATAAATTCTTAGTGAAATAAGCACATCTTAATCAAGGATGTAAATATCTTCAATGCATTTATAACTTTATATCTAACAAGTGTACGATAAATTCTGAATGGAATAATTTGCGTTTATAATTTCTTATCTGACAAGTGTTCGATAAATTCGTAGTGAATAAGTACGTCTTAATCAAGAATTTAAATATCTTCAATAAACACTTTGCATTTATAATTTCTTATCTAACGAGTGTTCGATAAATAATTAGTGGAATAAGTCACATCTTAATTAAGGACCTAAATATCTTCAATAAGCACTAAGTTGTACTCCTAAGTATATATTTAATCATATATCGAATATTAACCACTAGAGACATAAGTGTATATTTAATCAAATACTTAATAGATCTTGAATAAACTCTGATTTGTATCACTAAGGAATTAAGTCGACCTTTTTATTTGGAGTCAGTGAATTTTGGTTTACTCATCGACGTAATAAAAAAAATACCGAAGTAAAAGGATTGCCGTTGTTTGTTCTGTGGGTTGACGTAGGAGGATCAACCACTAGTTTTCCTCCGGCGCCAGTGATCATTGACGGTGGGACGTGAAAGTTTAGTGAACCCGTGTCCTGGTGACACCTATCTAGAAGACACTTGGGTAGAAAAATAACCAGAAATATCCACAGACGTAATCCCATTCTGGCATTTCTTTCCTCGTTGAGGAAGTTGGGGAATGTAAAGAATCCGGTACACTGCTGCGGATGTAAAATCCGGCTCGAAGGACCATGTTTAGGTGTATTTCAACCCAGCACATATAAAACGCATTAAAAATAATAAAACAATAGATCGCGACACATTGTACAGGGGTGTTACGACCACAACCACCCATCCCATAAAAATTACCCTTTTGGAGCTAGTCACCACCACTAACGGCGATACACGCCAAAAACATCCACTTAAAGGATGTGACATAATGCTAAATCAAAGCATTACCCCATACATCTCGTCCCGCATAAATTGATAGCAAGCAAATCGAACTAAACGTTCGATTTGCGCTAATCAATTAAACTCCAAGCAAATTGAACTAAACGTTCAATTTGCTCACATAAAAAACTGGGAAATATAATCATTGAACCAAAGGTTCACCACAACAACCCCTGAGAGCCAAATGTGCAGGACACATGCTGTCCTTCAAACAAAACCATTGAGTATCATAAAAAATTGCGCGCCAGCAATTTTACGAGACCTCAGAAAAATGGTTATCTAAAACAATTAAAACAACCAACGCCAGTTTTCGTTTTAACAAAATTAAGTTAAAACAAACAAAAGGAAAATATTCGCCTTTGTATCGATTCCCCACTTAAAAGATCCTTGCCCATTCGGCTAAAATAAACAACATAGAGAATCAGAAATGCTCATTAGCACAATTCTCTATTTGTATTCCCTAACGTATCCTTACAAAAGGGATCCTTGCCGAGTCGGCTAGAACAAACAACAGGCATCATAAAACGAATTACACATTCGTTTAGCGCATATCAACATAGAGGATTATAAATGTGCATTCGCACGATCCTCTGTTGATTTTTCCCTTTGTGTTTCCGCGTTTGATCCCAAGCCGGGAAAGATAAAGAAAGAAGCGCCAATCCTTCGATCTTCAGGATGAAGAAAAAACAGGTCTTCGTTTGAGAGTTTGGTTTTTGAATCTCGACGGAGACGGCGAGACTTTGGAGAGTTGAATTTTGAATCTCGACCGAGACGGTGAGATAAAAAAAGAGTTGGTTTGGAAAAGTTGACCAGGAAGGTCAGCAGTTGGTGCCAGGGTTTTGAAGTCCGTTGCGCGAAAAATACAAGATAACGAGAATATCACAATAAAAAAGGTGGATGTGCTGTGATTTTGTGTTGTGAAGAATATAACGTCGCTCGTGGAGTTATCGTGTAGTAACTTATAAATTAATGTAACGAATGACTATTTCTAAGTGAAATTTAATAAAAGTGATCGCTGAAATAAAACAAAGTGTGTTTCAATTCACATAAAGTGTGTGGTGCTGAGGAAAAACATTACAGGGGCAACGTATGCCGAAACCCGAGCCCCATGAGAGTTGGCGGCGACATGATTCTGCATGCTAAACAAAAGGGTAGCGCTGAGATAGTCAGCCAGAAAAGAAAGACCAAGTATGAAGCGAAAAAGAATTTGAAATGACAGAGAGACTGACTTTGAACGCCGACTGTACAGTACCGTTCCGTGTGTTGGAGAATATATTAAAGAGAATATTGAAGAAAAGAAAGTTATTGTGTAAATAATATATTAAAGACAAATTATTTAAGATAATATTGACGAAAGTTATTGTGTAAATAATATATAAAAGACAAATTATTTAAGACTATATTAAAGAATATGTATTAACTGTAAATATCAGAATAAAGTTATTGAGCCGAGTTATCGGTCCTTCAAAACTGTGGTTTGTCTGAAAAAAAAAACTCATTCTCCGTGAGCCCTCCGAATAATTGGTCCGAAGGTAATGCCAGAGGGTTTTCCCACAACCTATATCTGGCCTGAGGACCATCATACGAAGGTGTATAGACGGTCCAGGCATAATGTCATTTTCTATAGCCGGTCCAGGCATTTATATATATATATATATATATATATATATATATATATATATATATATATATATATACTGTTATGGATGCTGCGAATCCATCGGAGAACACCCTATTTGAAATCGTAAACCTATATCCATTCATAAGAAATATTTGCTAATTCACAGAATATTCCAAGTCCCATAGTTATGTGATCCATAAGAATCATTTTGCTTAAATTGCAAATAACCTACTCTGAAATCCAAATCCCATAGAAACAGCTAACAAACATTTTGCGTAATCCACAAAATATTCCAAGTCCCATAGTTATGTGATCTGTGGCGGTTCTTTTCATAAGCGTCCTGTTTCAACAAAGCAAATACTTACCTGCATTGGTTATTCCTATAACCACGAAAAACCTGTAAAGCACAATGTCTGCTGATACGAAAATTATATCAGCAATAACAGACATTCCCTACATGGGCATATAGAAACCGAAAAGCATGACTTACCGGCCCATAACGACCAACCACCGCTGCAATGCTTAACTGCGCTGAAGTAAAACACCATCAGCAACACAAGCGTTTCTATAGGAAGGGCAAATTGGTCGCACATCTAACAACCAACATTACATTAGTTCCTACCAACGAAATGTCTCCTAAGAAGAAGAGGACTTGCCCCAGCTGCGAGGGTTGTTGTGCTTTCAAGTAATATGATGTTCACGGTTCGCATGCTGGGCGAGACCAGCGATGAGCAACCAAAAGGGATCAGCGTGTGTATGTGTGCAGCCCTTCTGCGGTGGCACCACAGATGCGAGAAATGGAATTACCAAATATGGTCATTGAGACCATGGATGGGATTTTGGTGTTCGGTCGCCACGGCGAATGAAGGAATCGCGTTGTGGATACGGGTATGATTGGATGAGATAAGAAAAGTACTCGGTTGGGTTTACAGATACGAAAGAGAACGCGTCGTAAGGTACAGCGTATGGCAGTGATTGTTGTGACGAATCCGTGCAACAAACACAGTGTATCGACTTGCAATAATCTTAAGTGCTGTTTGTCAACTTACTATTTTCAATAATTACAAACATAGTGCATCGACTTGCAATCATCTTAAGTGCTGTTTGTCAACTTACTATTTTCAATAACTACAAACATAGTACATCGACTTGCAATAATCTTAAGTGCTGTTTGTCAACTTACTATTTTCAATAACTACAAACATAGTACATCGACTTGCAATAATCTTAAGTGCTGTTTGTCAACTTACTATTTTTAATAATAATAAATATAGTTACAGATGTTCAATAATAGTGAATATAGTATAGAATTACAATAATCATAAGTGCAGTTGTCAACTTACTATTTTCAATAATAATAAATATAGTTATAGATGTTCAATAATAATGAATATAGTATAGAATTACAATAATCCTAAGTGCTGTTTGTCAACTTACTATTTTTAATAATAATAAATATAGTTTATAGATTTCCAATAATTGTGAATATAGTTTATCGATTTTCAATAACTGTAAATATAGAGATCAAACCCTTAGAATTAATCACCAAACAAAGACAATAGGCGTAAGGAAATCATAAGTGCTTTTTTTATATTGAGTGACGAGACACGACGACGGTTAGGCAGTGGGGACGTCTCGGTGAACCAGTGTCGGACTGACACACTACCGAGACCGCTCTAAGAGAGAGAGCAATACCCCATATGATTGCCTAACGTCAATCATATTCGTGCCCAAATCCCATAATCGGTAGATAACCGATAAAGGAAATTGGTCGCAAGTGTTGCGAACCTCGGGATTGGGGCAATAAATGGTTATGAACCGTAGCAGCACCATCGGCTACAGCTGTGTCAACAATTCCGCTGGCCAGCGAGTGTTTATCTATTATAATTGCTGACGAGCCGAGCCGATGGGGATATGGAATGGTTCATATAATATGAAACGGAAAAATTCAATGTGATGCATGCCTTGATGAGGCTTAACTTCCAGGTGAATGTTATTTGAAAGACAGCTTGCGCTGCTCAAATGCACGTAAGTATAGTGGTGTATGGAGTGAGGGAGAGGCGGTTGATTTAAAGAAATGGATGGTTCTTTGGGAAAGCTTTAAAGAACCGCCACAATCTCACCTTGGGACCGACTACCACCTAAACCAACCTTTCCTCGAACCGGTCCATCAGCCAAGCTCTGAAACATGGCCAGGGATTTCTCCCGACCATTTCACGGAGCCTATAGCTTGATGGGGTGGTATTTCACCGGGCGACAGGGCGTTGGGACCCCACCTACCACTCGGCCCCTAGTCGCCTCTTACGACAAGCCGGCCTAGCTGTGAGTATATTCTAACGCCCTACACATAGGACTGTTTTGACTTTGTTAGCTGATGTCTCCAAATTAATTTGCCATCGCAGATTAGTCATTTTTTGTTTTCTACAATGACTCAAATTTAGCCGATGAGAATTTGCTAAAGTAAAAGATGAGAAATATTTGAGAAAGTCAAAATACCTAGTTTCCATTCGATCAGACAGTTAATAAAAAAATATGACCATAGATGTCATAGTGTGGACAAGTCATCAAATTGTCTACGGCAAGGTGTGGATATTCCGAAATTTGAAAATAAAGTGAGGTAACTCAAAAACAGTACAACTTTTACGAGTACTGAGGCCATATTTTGGTTTTCTGATAGGTTTTGGGGTAAGGAATCCGCGACACCGTGTATATGTATTCTTTTGAGTCAAAATTATTATTTAGTACATCTTCCTGATGACTTTATTACAATTCACCTCCGATTGTATCTCTTTCTTGAAGTGCTCGTATCAATTCAACCTATTTTACGAGTATCCCGACTATTCTTTCTCGTATTTATAATATTTCCAAAAGAGTTCATGTCACATAGGAACTTTACCGAACACAATCCAACACCATCTGTAAGAATTCAGAGCGTCTTTCTGGATGTTTTTTTGATTGATTTTTCGCATATTTTTCCACAAGTCCAGTTGAAGCCCTGAATCTGTCCGGCTTTCCGCCTTTGAATTTCCTATACGACGAGCACCGACGAATTCAAGTCACACACACACACACAAAGTGGCATCGATATATCACGAGCACAACTGTCAGCGTTTTTGTAGTTATTCAAATTCAAACTTCAGACCTCGTGAGAACTGTTTTCTTAATAGCAAAATATTTTGATTAACTTTGAAGTAAGTCGTTTCAATTATTGAATTAACTAAAAGTGATAGTGACACGAGAATTAAAACGGGAAATATGAAAAACAGGAGACGCACTACACCAGCAAGAGTGGAATCAAGTCGGCCAATGTCTAGAGGGTCTGGATCATCACACCGCCACTCTCATTCCAATAGGCATCAATTCCGCCGATCCAATACTAATGGCAGTCATGCAACTAGGTAAATGATTGTTTTTCGTATAAATAAATTTCAATTTGCTGAACAATAATTCAACATATTACATTGCAATTAGTGTTTTTAACATTCGTCAGTTGCCTGATGTACTTGCTGTCCGTTTGTCGTAAAGTGGGCATAACTGCCGCGTGATGCAGCAACAGCAGACCCTGGGATCTGTTGAAATCGAAAAGCGGGAATTTTTTTTTCCAGTGAAACGTTAATTCTAGGAGACCGACTTAAGGACAGTGTGTTTTTCATTTGCGATCTCTCCTTCAGTAAAAATGTCTTACGAAAATGTTTGTTCTTTAAGTCCATTAGTTATAATATTATTTGTGAAACAAAGACACTACCCATCCCGCTGGGAGTTTATAGTTTTAGTTTAAGAGAATTTTGCGAGTTTGTCTAGTGCGAGGAAACTTTTTGGTGAGAACACGAGAACCGTGGCACATCAAACTGCTATATCTTGTGCCCAGTAGGCCTAAAAATGCACTCACAGAAAACAATTATTATTGTTTAGCAATAGGAATATGTAATAATCAATACGAGTGTTACACATCGTTTATCGGTTTTTAAAGTGTAGAAAAAAAATGTTTTTCTTAGTTTTAACAATAATTACAATTGTTCCATCGTCAGACACAAGATTGAAAAAGGTAGCTTCGGGGTTGGAATCGTATTAATTTAGGGAAAAAGAATTCAGTTATTATGTTTACGTTTTATTTTTTTTTTGTACTTGATTAATGCTAAGGGCTGTAATGTATATATTTGGAAATTAATTTGAAAAGGAATAGTTGTTGAAAAAAAAGTTAATCGATGAATTATGTTTAAACAAAAGAATAGTTTTGAAAGGTCTTGAAAAGGTGAACCAACAAATTAAGTTTGGCAGAAGGTGAGAATTGTATTTTTAAAAGAAACATTAATACAATTTATAGTACTATAGAAATTAAGAAGTTTTAATTGTAAATTGTGTAATCACTTTAAATTAAGAAATCGTAAATTGTGTAAAGGAGTTGTAATCGTAAATTGTTTAACCAATTTGAATTAAGAAGTTGTAATTGTAAATTGTGTAACCATTTTTAAATTAAGAAAATTAAAATTGTTTTCTAGGAATTGCAAGATTGTAATTGTGAAATTATATGACCATTCTTTATTGTAAATCTGTATACCTTTTTCTTAGGGATAATTATAATTTGTATGACCACGTTTTGTAATTGTAATTTAGACAAACCAAGAGAATTCATAGTATAATGTCAATAAAGATAAGTGAAAGTAAAAATCTAATCGTTTAAAAAAAAAAAGGAAATTGTACCACAGTCGTGAGTAGCTCAACTCTCTCTCTTGGTCTAAAGGAAATACCAGAGGTTTTCCCCACGAACCATATCTGGCCCGAAGACTCAGTGGTGCTCAGTTAGCGCGTTAAATAAAGATAGTTCCGACAGTGAGGAGTTCTTGGGAGATAGTTCAGACGGTGTTAGAGGTAGTTTAGATAGCGGTTCGATTAGTGATTCCGGTGAAAACCCAGCGGATAAAATGGCCGAGGTTCCGATCAGTGTCCGTACATCATTCGTTCCGACTTTCGATGGCACAAGTGACGAAGTTTTCACCTTCATCGACGCGTGTAATGATGCTATCGAATTAGCATTGGAACCACAAAGAAACGTGCTTTTCAAATTTATTAAAACGAGAATTCGTGGGAACGCGACAACGATCCTTATGAATACAGAAATTGCCGACTGGGAGGCGTTAAAGAAGGAATTAGTTGTGGTGTTCAGGGAACCTCACAGTGCTTTGCAATTGCATAGGGAACTCATTTCTATCAGACAGAATAGGGAAGAATCGGTTATCCATTTTACGCAGCGTGTAGAGACATTACAAAGGCGGTTGCTGCAAAGCAAACTGAGTGATGTCAAGTAGAAACATCAGGCTGGTCACATCGAATATATACAGAATGAAACCTTAACGGTTTTCATTAATGGACTGCCTGAAGGATTGTCATCATATGTGATAACGCAGCGTCCCAAAACCCTTTCTGAAGCAAGCAAATATGCAAGCGAAGAAGAGCAACGAATCAATCTGTTTAAAACTAACACTCAAAGGGACTACACGTCCAGGAATCTGGCAAGGATAAATATTCAGGAGGTTAAATGTTTCAATTGTGGGAAGTCGGGACACATGGCGAGGAATTGTAGGTTGCCAAAGCGAAATAGGCAGTTCAATGACGGAACCTTCTACCAACCAGTGAATACCGATCACCTGTCAACTTCAAATGGTAGACAATGGGATCAGCCGTCGACTTAACGTGGTGGACAGTTTAAGCCATGGGATCAGCCGTCGACTTCACGTGGTAGACAGTTTAAACCAAGGGATCAGCCGTCAACCTCAAACGGTAGACAGTTCGGGCCAGGGGATTTTCGGTAAGCTGCATGGTGACCGAGGCAACCACGCGACTAAGGGTCTTGGACAATTGTGAAAGTCCTCATGTGTTAGCATTGATAAACGGTGAGTTAAAGAAATTGATTATAGACACTGGAGCAGAGATATCCTTGATAAAAGCCAACTGCGTCTATTTAGACGAAGTGAACCCCGGGAAGAAGATGAAATTTAGTGGTATAGGAGGAAAGACGCAAGAAACGATAGGTGAAGTGAATAGTGAAGTTCAGTTTTGGCATACCCCGGGCAGAGGCAGGCCAAGCAAGATAAAGTTCCAAGTCATCGAAAATAATTTATTAGGAGAATACGATAGATTGATCGGTAACCATTTCCTACGAGAGGGTGGCTTTACGATCAATTATAAGGAGAATATTATAACTGGCAGTTGTGGGAAAATTCCACTAAGATATCTCAACGAAGAGAATACGGTTAAAGAAAGGTCAGAAGTATTTAGGTCTGTAGCTGTAAAATGGAATTTAGATAAGGAGGTGGTGATAACTAAACATCATCCTAGCTGCATAAGTGAGAATAAAAACGGTAAATGTCTTGTATCCATAGTGAATACAACGGATAAACCATTTGACATCGAGGGAATTTATATACAGGGTTCTAACTTAACAGATTTCAATGTAGTAAAGAACAGAATCGAGAAAGGAACTGGAAATGTTCGCACAGACCACCTAAACAAAGAAGAGAAGGAGAGTTTATTAGAAGTCGTGAAAGAATTTAGTGACATATTCAGCGTAGAAAATGAAAAATTATCCAAGACAAATATGGCAAAACATAAGATTCGAACAGGTGTCGGTTCCGAGCCAATATTTACTAAGAGTTATAGATATCCAAAAGTCCACGAGAGGGAGGTTCGCGAGCAGGTGCAAAAGCTGAAGGACGACGGAATTATCCGAGATAGTAATTCTCCTTGGAGCTCACTCTTGTGGATAGTTCCTAAGAAGGCCGATGCAAGCGGCAAAAAGAAATGGCGAATGGTGATTGACTATCGTAAGCTGAACGATCTGACAATAGCGGACAGTTACCCTTTGCCAAATATAACGGAAATACTTGATCAGTTGGGAAAGGCAAAGTACTTTTCCACCTTGGATCTTGTGGGGGTTTCTCTATTCTACATGAGAACCAACACACAATCTCAACCAAAATTTCCACCTAATTTCGACCGCTTTCAGCACGTCATACCTACCCATTTCCTTTATATGTATTCCCCTGTAAAACATTTCAAACGGACGTATAGCTAAACTCATTATCCTTTGCAGATAATGCATAATTGAGTTTAGCTACATTCTTGTCATACGGCAACTCCATTCTTGATAACCACGAGTTTCCCATCGGAAATCTCATAATGTCGGTTAGGAACAACAAGTCTAAACGAACGACGCTGTTGCATCATAGCAAAATAGCTGGGGTTATTGCAGCGTCTTAGAGTCTGACTCTCGAGTTTCCCTCAGATCACCCATTCGCTTGGGATCAATGATCTCTTTTTGCAGAGGAGTAACATCAGCTAGGTTTCCGTCTCCCTCGTATTTCTGTCTTTCCACGGTTCAATGTGCTCCGACTACACCATAGCCGTACCACTGGGTCACCAGGTCATGTCAGTAGCTGCATCTGATACCAACACACACAACCAAGGCTACCACGAGATCACAGCATATCATGTTTTCTGTTCTCTCGTTCTTCATGTCCGTCAATTACCCTATTAACAAAAGTTACTCCCACTTTGACGGGCGTGGGGTTGAGAGAGCAGAGGCGTGGTCTCTTTTGTTTGTCCTGTGTGTGGAATGAAATATGAATTTCAACCCTAATTCACACCAGTCGCTATTCAACCACCATCGTGCTAAGTCACGTCGCCCCAGTGTCATTTAATTATCCCTCGTCCCGTACTCCATCGTTACGTACACCACTAGTCGCTATTGCTTTGTTGTTCAGTTTTTATACTTAAGTGGGAAAGTGCTTTAAGCCTAGTAATAGTGAAATTATCAAGACATAAATAAGTTCTAAACAATTGTAAACCATCAAAAAAAATAATAATTGTGAACAAAAAAACTATTAAGATTTAAATAAAAATACAATCAATTTCTATCAACATCAGTTGTGTTTCTGTGTTTTGTTTTCCCCTCGGTGCCGCTGTTATACGTGGGGAAGAAAGTGAATCCTGTGCCATACGTTGGCATCCATACTTCTTTAACCCCCACAATCTAACTTCTGGTTTTCACCAGATTCCTATGGAGGAGGAGGATATTGAAAAAACAGCTTTCAGTACCCCGTACGGTCATTTCGAATACACTAGAATGCCGTTTGGATTAAAAAATGCTCCAGCCTGTTTTCAGAGGCTGATGAACACGGTCTTGGCAGGACTTCAGGGAATTAGGTGTTTCATTTATTTGGACGACATTGTTGTGTATGGTCAGAACTTAAAGGAACATAACGAAAAGTTAAGAGAGATTCTTGAGCAACTCAGGAAAGCTAACCTAAAACTGCAACCCGATAAATGTGAGTTCCTTAGAAAGGAGGTCTCG
Organism: Microdon myrmicae; assembly: GCA_963931805.1. Classification (NCBI taxonomy): domain Eukaryota; kingdom Metazoa; phylum Arthropoda; class Insecta; order Diptera; family Syrphidae; genus Microdon; species Microdon myrmicae. Next base: position 114,706,932 of record OZ007501.1, read on the forward strand.
TATCTGGGACATATAATCACAGACAAAGGGGTAAAACCAGACCCAAACAAAATCAGTAGTATTGTGAATATGGAGGCGCCTAGAAATCCTAAAGGTACTAAATCATTCTTGGGAACGATAGGTTACTATAGAAAATTCATAAAATTTTTTAGTAAAATTGCCGCGCCATTAAACAGACTCCTTAAAAAGGACGTTGATTTCATCTGGGGACAAGAACAAGAGGGATTTGAAAAATTGAAGAATCTTATAACTAAACATCCTGTTTTGCAATATCCGGATTTTAATAAGCCATTTATAATTACAACTGACGCTTCTAATAAGGGAATTGGCGCAGTGCTCAGTCAAGAGCACAACGGAAAAGACTTGCCGGTACATTTCGCAAGTCGAACACTCAACAAAGCCGAAGTAAATTACAGCACTACGGAGAAAGTGTCTGGCCATTGTATGGGCCACGAAACAATACCGCCCTTATATTTATGGTACGAAATTCGTGATTCAAACGGATCGCAGACCTCTGACGTGGTTATTCAAAGTCAAAGATCCGGGTAGTAGACTGGTCAGATGGCGTCTCAAACTTGAGAAATTTGACTACGTCATTACTTACAAGAAGGGTAAAGAAAATGCTGTGGCTGATGAATTGAGCAGAAACGTCCGAGTTACAGAGAAAGAAAAGGAAGAAACCCGGCAGGATCTATTGAGCCTTATGGAAGGAGAAGGTATGGGTATAGATCAGGAAAACAGGGAGGATGTCAATGATAAAAATGAAAATAACGTAGCGGTTGAAGTCGAAACCATCGCCCCAGATGCAGAAAGTGTTTCAGGGGAAAGCATTGCAGAATCGAACACTGCTAGTGAAGCAATAAAGAACTTGTCAATGATAACGACAGAAGGCAAGCAATAATGAAGGAATACCACGATGGCCTATTAGGTCACACGGGCCAAAAAGCCACATATGCAAAGGTTAAGAAAAAAATTAAATGGAAAGGTATATAGCGTTTGAAATAATAGTGAAGAAGATCGTGTGATTCGAACTGACGCTATGACAGCTCGAATCACGAAACAACTTTTACCTAAGCGTTACACACCAGGCTACTGACCGTGTTTAGAATTTGATTTCCAAACTCGAGTATATTCCACTGGTGTGAATTATTTTTATTTATCGCTTGGTATACGGTTCTGATGTATTTTTCTTATTCGATTTTTTTCGTTCGGTGTTCTTCACTATTTTTGCTTGTGAATTGTGTGTATCTGTTAGAATCGTTACAGGTATGCAGAAAGATATTGAAAATTACGTAAGAAACTGTCCCCACTGTCAAACCGAAAAAGTTAATAGAGCACCAACTAGTAACCCGATGAGAATACTTAGCTCAGCTGATAGGGCTTTCAAAAAAATTATGATCGACATTATAGGACCACTTCAAGAAACGGAAGATGGTTATAAGTTTGGATTAACTATACAGGATGATCTTTCAAAATTTATCAAATTTATTCCACTAAAAAGCAAAGATATGGAAACTGTAGCTAGATCAATAATGGAAGAGTGGATCATGAATTTCGGTATGCCAAAGTTCATTCTTTCGGACAACGGCACGGAATTCTGCAACGCCCTTTTCGAGGAATTCTGTCAGCTATTAGGTATACAACACCGAACGACTAGTGTGGCGTATCCACAAGCTAACGGTAGTGTAGAAAGAGCACACTGCAGATTACTGGAATATCTAAAATCTACAGGGAAGGGCTTGAATCAAATGGAAGAATGGCACAGACGCATGCACTATGCGGGATT